>MDKH01148791.1:0-24876 GCA_005239495.1 Nicotiana undulata
AAATGTGATATTCCCGTATGGTATTCTATTTTGGGGTATTTTTAATAACTGGGCAAAATTACCATTCACGTTCGCAGGCCCCTGGCCGCGTTCGCGAAGGGTTAGCTGCTGGGACCTACGCGTTCGCAGAGCCAGGGCCGCGTTCGCGAAGGTCTGACTCTCTAACCTTCCGCGTTCGCGAGCCTCTTCCCGCGTTCGCGAAGAACAAACTACCCAACCCCCCAGACCCCAGCCTAACACTACGCGTTCGCACCCCTGGGGACGCGTTCGCGTAGAAGCACTGTCCAGTGCTCCGCGTTCGCGTCTTCCTCTACGCATTCGCGTAGAGTAAAATCCCAGGCCACAATAATTACCCTTCGCGTTCGCGAGCCCTTGGCCGCGTTCGTGAAGGGTATTACACCAGACACCAGCAAATTATCAAAAACACCATATTTTTCATGCATTTCACATCCCGTTAGCTACCCGAAACTCACCCGAGCCCTCGGATCTCAAAACCTAAAACACACACATTTCCCAAAGCATCCTACGAACTTATTCAAGCTTTTACATCACCAAAATATCATCAAAACAAAGAATTAATCCTTATAACTCATAAAATTTCCTCAAAACTTCATAAAGCTTAACTTATTCGATTTTAATACGAATCACGTCATTTCAAGCCCATGTTACACCAAATTTCACAGATAAGTCACACAACATATAATAAACCTGTTCCGGGCTCCGAAACCATAATACGGGCCCGGTAATACGGTTTTCACATAATTATTCATTTTTAAAATCCTTTATTATTTCCAGAAAATAATTTTCTTTAAAAAATCATTTCTGGGGATTGGGACCTCGAAATTCAATTCCGGACATACGCCCAAGTCCCATATTTTTCTACGGACCTTCCGGGGCCGTCAAATCACGGGTCCGGGTCCGTTTACCAAAAATGTTGACCAAAGTCAACTTTATTCATTTAATTATCATAAAATTCCATTTTCATCAAATTTCAACATAAGGACTTCCAGGCTACACATCCGGGATGCACACGCACATCGAGGTGATATTAACGGAGGCTTTCAGGGCCTCGGAACACAGATTTAGCTAGAATTACTTAGAATGACATTTTGGGTCATCACATGCCACGTTTTGAGATACAAGACTTATTCAAATATTTGGAGTAATTACCCACTAATCATTTGATTAACTTGTTCATCTCCCATTAACTAATTACCCATATAATTATGAATTATATCAAATTACTCAAACTACTATCCACTTTTAACATACCTTATCATGTCCATGTGGTAACTTGTATGGTACTAGTCCATAAATATCGGGTATTTTAGCTCGTGCCGTATTTTTTCCAAAATGTCAAACTTCGACGAAACTTATTTTTTTTTCGATTTGCTTACCCTCCCACATTCACAAATTTACTTATCCCTTGTTTGAAATAGCGTGATAGTATAAATTCAAAATAAATCTCATTTAGGGAAACAATGTCCGGTAACGCAAAACGACCGGTCGGGTCGTTACAACGAAACATTTGAAGTTGCGTGTCAGTCAAACATTGCTTCAAAATGCTGACAATATCAGTCTCAGTATGGGAACTAATCCTGTTGTAAAAATGATCAGCTGATTGTATATAGAAGTCTCCAACCTTGCATATGGAAAAAACAACAACAACAAAAATTAGGAACCCAAACTATACTAAAAAATTGTATAAACATGTATAAATCAGTGTAGCAGTACTTGTATAAAGAGGTACAAAAAATTGTATAACTTCGTATGAAATTGTATAAGGATGTATAAAATTAATAGCAACACAGAGAATACCTTCAGCTTAGCTTTTCTCTCCTTCAATTTGCGGCGAGTAGCAATCCTTTGTTCTTTGGATATGCAATCAAGACCACTCTCACCATCGTCCTCGATCTTGCTCTTTTTATGCTTAACATCCTCGATATTGCTCTTTTTATGATTAACGTCACGGATCTTTCTCTTTTTCGGTTTAACGCTGGGTCCTACATCATCTTCAGCAGCCAAATCAAATTTCATCTTTTCTTTAGATTTCGTACTCCTTATTCTAACAATGCTAACTGGAGTAGGAGTATTCTTCGTTTGCGAAGGAGTCATTCGACTGCTCTCTTGTTGCCACTTTTTTGTACGAGGAGACTCAAAATCATCATCATCGGGGGCCTGGACATGCCCATTCGCTTCAGAATCAGGTGTTGAGGGCAAGTCACTCAATGTTTTCGCAAAATCGATCTTAACACTTTTTCCAACAACCTTCATACGACTTTTAGAAGCAAATATTTTTAACGCATTTTCTACAATAAAACAAATAATACTTTAACAAAAGTGAAGACAAGTGATAGAAAACACAAAAATCAAACCAAATACAAAGGCCATGAACACAAAGCAGAGGCCAATTTTTCAAAATTGTACAAAACTCAAAAAATAAGTTCTACCCTAAAATTCAAAATAATAAAGCATGCACCAAGTTTAGGCCCAGAACGAAGATAGAAGAAACATAAAATCGAATGGAAAACACAACAACATTGTAAAAAATCAAAATAAAAAAAGCCAAAAAACTAAAATTAAAACCAAAATAGTGGTAAAAGCACAAAAATGCCTGAAAATAAGAGTAAAGCTCGAAAAATCACATGAAATGCAACAATGGAGGACAGTTTTGCCTCCGTATGTCTGTGCTAAATGCGTGAGAAGAACAGAGTGAGAGAGAGAAAAAAATTTAAAAAGAAAAACTAAAACAACGGTTATTATATTTGTGGGCTCCCTGATGAAAAGGAAATTTCAAAACATATATAACATGGGCTAAACCAGGAAAGGGCCTCAAATATGAATTATTTTCGGATGAACTGTACAGCCCATGTGATATATGATGTAATTTTATCTTCTTCTTTATATATATTGAAATTTCTGACTCCATCAGTGCACGTAAGGATTGCTATTAGCGTACAAGTAAATCTAGTATGGGGAAAATTGCACATTCTGATAAAGTGATTACACTTTGAGAGTAAGAAATTTTGAAGATTCAAGAAGCATATAAAAAGGGATTTAAATTTTTATAACTACAACTTTTATAAGAGTATATTCCATTATCTACAATTATTATTGAATTCACGATTTGTACAGTATAAGTGCTTTCATTTTATCTAACTAATGAGCGTTCAGTTTATTAAGAGGGTGTTTGGCTAAGCTTATAAGCTGGTTAAACTGACTTATAAACACTTTTTGTTTTATCTACGTGTTTGGTAAAATTAAAAATGCTTATAAGCCAAAAATAAGCCAAAAGCTATAAGTTGGTCTCCCCCAACTTATCAAATTTCAGCTTATAAGCACTTTAGGTTTGACCAAAATATTTACTATTCTATCCGTAAAATACTTCTTTTTAAAACAAAACTCTTCATATAGTTTTACTCTACCCCAGTTTTTCAATACATATTAAGTGCTTGTTTCTTTTCTACGAACGTTGTGTTCATTTTTTAAGGTTTTTTCCTTAACTTTTGTAAATTTATACTCCACCCTTCTAATTTATGATTGTATACTTATTATAACATAAATTATATTTATAAAAAAAAATATTATCTATTCATTTTTATAATTAAAAGAACACGATAAATAGGTAGAATCTAAAATTCGGAAGAAAATAACGTTTTTAGTAGTGTAAATTGTTATAAGGCCATTTAAGTCATTTTAACATAAAAAGAGCTTATCAACACTTATTAATCAAACAATTTCAAGTGCTTGTTATTAATTTCAACACTTTTATTCAAAGACATAACTGCTTATTTTTTAAATCAGTTTCAACACTTCATCTACTCTAAATCTAAATCAGCTAAGCCAAACGGGCTCTATGTCACCCAATAAATGTGGTAGAATCCCTATAATTAAGGAAATCAACTAGCAATCAAATATTATCACATTAATGCAAATGTAAATTATCTCCATCTATAATTAAGGAAATCGAATAGCAATCAAATATTATCACATTAATGCAAATCTAAGTGATCTCCATTCTTCGTATTGATACAACTCCCATTTATGATTCATCATGATTTATCATAATCATAAGAAATATTTAATCCAAGTATTATTTGAACCTTAGTTATATTCGTGTGTCATTACATATTTTGATGGGGAAAAAACATATGAGTGTTTGTTGCTTAAATTAAATAAAAATTTCATTACTTAAAAGTGTTTGATAGTCAAAGGCATTATTCACCAACAAAATTGTTTCATACAAGCACACCGCTGCAATGTTGTAATATTCTCAGAATCCTTCAAGCTACTCTATTGTTTTTGAAATATCAAAAAATATAAAAATTTGGGTAGAACAAAGGTTGGGTGATAAGGAATTGGAGGAGACAACATGCGTTTAACATAGATAAGAAGGGGTTGGAATGGAACTGGAGGAGTCTCACCATTGTCTATAATTTTCTGAGCAATGTATTTCCTATCACAAAATATATGGGACGAAGAAAAAGAGAAAAATACTTGTGATAGATACGTTTTAGAGAATTTGGGGAAAATATTTGATAGGGAGAGAATCAAAAAGCAATATTTTAAGAGAGGGAGAATATAATAAGTTATGCATAATAAAATAAATTGTACTAAAAGTAATTTTGTGAAAGTGATTGTAGAAAATTTAAATAAATCCTTGTATTCCATGTAAATTCCTCTTAATTTAAACTAACTAGTATAAAAACCCGCGCGATGCGCTGATAATTTGACAGAATATTAATCTTATAAATTATGATCTAATATATCATATTAACTTAATAAATATTAGTTGTATTTTATTAATTAATATAGTGTGCAGAAATATAATACAATCTATAAAAATTAAAGGACACACATCATATAGTAATCAAATAAGTTGTTTGATCTTTTTTATTTTTATTATTGAATTAGCAAGTACTTATAATTTTCTTGAGTATAATTTATTTTTATTTTATTTTTATAATTAAATTAAAATGTAAATATCATAAAATTTTCTCTATCCCCCTAAAATACTTCTTTTTAAAACAAAAATCTTCATATAGTTTTACTGTACCCCAATTCTTCAATACATATTAAGTGTTTGTTTCTTCTCTGCGAACGTTGTGTTCATTTTTTAAGGTTTTTTTCTTAATTTTTGTTAATTTATACTCCACCCCTTCTAATTTATGATTATATACTTATTATAATATCAATTATATTTATACAAAAAATATTATCTATTCATTTTTATAATTAAAAGAACACTATAAATAGGTAGAATCTAAAATTCGAAAGAAAATAAAGTTTTTAGTAGTAACACTTTATGAATAAGGTCACAGTGAGACGGGCACGTGAGAAGAGATTAGCACTAATGATCAAGATTAATTACAGTTGACAGCGTATGAGCTAGTACTACAGACCTGTTGTACTCTGTTGCAGACTGAACAAAAACCCTAATTCCTCTCTGAATTCTCTCTATTCTTCTTTCTTCTTTGAAATGGCTAACGAAAACAAGCAAACCGCAACTACTGCCATGGAGATGAAGGAAATGCGTGCCCTAATCGGGAGGCTATTCGGAGTATTGCGTGACAGACAAGACAAGTCTGATCAAACAATTCTAGAACTGAAGGAAACCGTTGAGTCGTTGAAGAATCAACTGAAAGGAAAAGGGGATTTCGAGCCCGAGAAACCTGCCGTGAATGCCTCCTCTGCTGCCGGCTATGGCAACTCATCTACGCTTCAGGTATACTCTATGGAGTTAAAATAAAACTCCTCTAGATTTGAGTTTCCAAAATTTCTCTTGTAATGATTTGTAATATTTGGCTCTATTGTGTGGATTCATATTTTAGGGACGCGGAAAAACCCTAACCACCCGTAAGGTTGTCGTTGACGTTCCAACTGTGACTACAGAGGAAGCACAAATGGCCATATCGTTCGATGCTGTAGTAGAATATTCCATTCCAGACGGAGGTGCCTGGGTGACTGGATACCACGGGAAGCGACCCGTGAATATCCTATTTGGTGTAGGGGGGACTACGCACAATTTTATTGATGAATCCTTTGCAGATAAGTTAGGGTGTGACACATTTCCAATCAAGCCTCGATCTGTTAAGGCAGCTTTTGGGAATATGGTTACCTCCAGAGCATGCAACAACTTTCAGTTGTTACTCCAAGACACCCTGTTTAGTGTTGATTTATATCTACTTCCATTGTCGTCAAATTGTGACATGGTATTAGGAAGCCAATGGCTAAACAGTAACAGTATTGGGGAAATTAACATTGGTTCTGACGGTGTGGAGTTTTTCTACCAAGGTAAGAAACACTTTATGCGTTTCAACAGATCAGTTGAAGGCAGCAGGCGCTGAGAGTGTTGACAAATTAGAAGTACTGAGGCCTCAAATTTCAGATTACTAATGACCTGTTTTATAGCTTTTTCCTAATGGGGACTTTAGGCTTGAGTTTTCTGCTATGTTTCTTAAGGATAGTGATTATACTATTAGAGCCAATAGTTTATGTTTTCTGCAATTTTCTCTCCCTCTATGTGAAACAGTGAAAGTAAAGGAACTACTTGTAGTCATCCTTAGTTCGTTATCTACTAATGGTATTCTGTCATTTTGCCAGTTGATTGTATCAGCCTTGCAAGTTATGAATTCCATTGAGTTTTTGCTTTTCTATCCTTCCCCTGATTCCTGAGTTGTTGCAGTTTGATCTGTCATTATTGCTATTGTGGATTAAGTTTTGGTTGTTTTTTTAAATTGTGTTTAATTATTTTGGATTTTCCGAGACCTCGAAGGGGAGCCTTGGTGTAACGGTCACGGGTTCAAGCCGTGGCCGTGAAAACAACCTCTTGCAGAAATGTAGGGCGGCTGCCTACCATAGGCCCTAGTGGTCCAGCCCTTCCCGGACCGTGCGCATAAAGTGAAGTTAGTGCACTGGGCTGCCCTTTATTCACGTTAAGTTACCTTGGCAACCATTTCTGCTTTCTTGGCACTCCAATAGCTTTTCTGTGTTGTCTTTTTATCTTTGGCCAAGGCATATGTTATGTTGCTACTTAGAACAATTATGCTATGTATATTAATTCTTCTCTTACTTTGCACTTAACAAAATACTAGTATTCTTATCCCGATGCGCAGTCTCAAGATAAAATTGATAATAGCAAATAATTTTCTTCAAACAATCATACGTATTATTTAGAAATAATTAGTTTATGAAATTTTAAAAAGTAAAGTTAATCCAATAAGTTGTTATATCTTGTAAACATATTTGTTCTCAATCATAATTCCTACTTAAATGATTTTTAGTAGTCATATAAATCCTTGTCTTTCATTTTTAAGTAGTGAATATAACTTTGTGCTATCTTTTGTCCTAAAATTATAAAATCAATTAAGTAGCTAGCAAGCCACTCTTATCAAAATGTATCAATATTTAGAGAGAATATAATCAACTTATAGTTGACTTAGATTATTAGCAAAATTAAGATGACGTGGAATGTGATGCTTTTATCATTCACGTTCCGTCTCATCAAAGTACTCGTCAACTGTAAAATTTATTGAATTAGTAACACATAGGGAAAGTATAATAATATAAACAAAAAGAAAACTAATTATACACATGCTAGTTTTCCTTATAATCAACTCCAATTTATAACATATGGAATAAATAATAATGAGGTTTGAACTCTAAAAAAAATATCATATTCTACATTGAAAAATGACCACGGACAATAAAAATATTTTACCCACAATCTGCTTCATTTAGTAACTTCATGACGCATGACAAATCTAATATATTTCTTTTTAAAATTTCATAACTAATTATTCTATGACAAAATTTCTTCGTGATACATGATGTTTTTTCCTTTTCATAAATGTAACAAATTTTTTATATTAATATATTTCAAGCTTAGCCAAACTCTAATAAATAAAAAAGATGATTCCTTGATAATATGTCATTCACTTCGTCCGAAGATATAAAGTGATAAAAGAAATTTGGCCGAGCTTCCAATTTGTGGTAGTATAAAGAAAAAATAAAATTATAGCAAATAAATAAAAGTTAAACTTAAAATATATTCATCTACAATATAAATTTTGCTATACCCTTCATATAAAATTACCTATATATATATATATATATATATATATATATATATATATCATCTTAATAACAAACTTGCGGATATTATTTTAACCGAGGCTATAGATAAATTATAATAATTCTACAATGAGTTTCATATCAATAAAAAAATATTTTATTGAGAACTTGAATTATTGTCGTTTTTGTTAAACACTCGATAAACACAATTGTGAATATAACGTTAACATAAATAGAGTACTGGTACTACATATAATTTTTCACCATTACTGTATTGTGAAAAATTTATCCATAAAACCAGAAAAGAAGAAAAACTTTAGAACTATGTAAAGTTGAATATGTTACCTTTGCATCTTGTAAAATCAACTCAATCGAATATGATTTTTTAGGATTAAAACGATCCGGTATTTTTCACATTCGAACGACTCTAACTTTGAAATTCAATTGCATCGAGTTGCTTGAAATTTGACTGATTTCATGAAGTGTTACAACCATATTTGCAAACTTATGTATTTTGAGAAGAGGAAAAGATGGAGTAGAGAATAAAAAAGAAAATAGAAGAGGGAGCAGACATTTGAGACACTATTAGCATAGAAGACAGTTTCTAAGTTATGGAGTAAGAAACGTGAAAGTTCAAAAATTTAAATAGATGATAGTGGATAAAGAAACATGAAAGTCCAAAAAAGTGGGACTCATGAATAGATACACAAACGTGGGACTCTTGAAGGAAATAACTGAAACATATCAATGCTTTGTATTGGTACAAACTAAACGTGGGACTCCTAATGAAATTATGGTACAAATTAACGTGAGACTCCTAATGGAATTAACTGAAACATATTAATTCCTCCAAAGCTGAATTTTTTTTTTTTTTTTATAATTTTTTTTTCAATTCCTCCAAAGCTGCAAATAAAATTTTTTTTCCAATTCCTCCAAAGCTGCAAATTAATTTATATTAATTGGATTTTCATGTTTATTTTTAAAGAAAGAAAACTGCCCAAAAAACCGAATAGGAGTAGTTTTCTAAAAATAATTCAGGTTCAATAAATAATTTAAATCAACTGCTCAAAAAATGTGGGATTCCACTTCTAGTTAACTGCCGCGGGTTTACAAAATTTTACCAACAGTTTTTATATGTTAATTTTTTAAATTTTCAGGTTTAATAAATAATTTAAATTAACTGTAAAAAAATATTTTTGTGTGTAATAGTTTAACATAAAAATGTGGGATCCATGATGTTGAATATCTGAATTGGTTAGTTATTTAATTTTTTTTTTTATTTTTTTTTCTGGTCACTTTTGTTATTTGGAATAAAGTTGCATTGGAGTAAATAAAATTGCCTGCTATGGTGGATTCAGCAAATTGTAATGAATCAAAAGTTAAATGAGATTGACTAAAATTGCCTCTTTGCTTCTTGTTTGCAGCTCATAAAAAATCTGTTTTTCCATTTATGCATTTTACACGTGATCTGGTCACCTTGTGCCAATAAAATGAACTAATTTTTTTTTCTTGTTTAATAAGATGACAACCTAACGTGCAAATATATTGAGTAATAAAGCATAGGTAATGATTTTTCTATGCATCCAGTTACTCCTTGTAAGCTTATAACTCAAATTCATATTCATAGTAATATGTAAGTTTAAGTTAATCTCAAATTAGGATCAATTAAGTTATATACCAATTTTTAACACCATCCATAACAAATCCCTGGTACTATTCTTAAGGTTGCAAACTCACATTATTATTGTTCACCCTCAAAAACGATAACAATTGAATTATATGTGGTTTTAATGATATACGGATTAATTCAGTACAAATGATAAATAACGTTAGGTTAAACAGATAAAGGATGCAATAAATTGTCAAAACAATTAAGGGGAGTACTCCTGGACTCAATAACAGCTCAATGTAAGGTTCGCCTTCGATCACGGGCTCACAACAATGAAGAACTGATGAACAAAAATAAGAACTTTGAATAACAGAGAAAATAAGAGTATATTGCCTTGATATGCGTGTTGCAATGTGTGCATGAATAATAATCTTTCCCCTTTAAAAAGTAGGAGGGTTTTGCGTTAAGTACAATTCTAAAAAAAGTAAAAATCTTCCATTGCGCCGAGCTTTGATACGAGCCGAGATTCGCGCCGTGATATCCAGTCAGGCACGGACATCACGGCTTTTTGTTAGTTATGCTAGCTACTTAGCAATGTTCTCCGAAATATTCAATCTTCAGATCGGGCCTCGAGGATATGGCCCCGACATCCCCGAGGGCAGGTGATTTGCCCAAGCCCCGATACGAGGGTGTTCTTTACACTGACTTCGATACAGCACGGTCATGTTCCTGCTCCGTTTGACACACCGGCGAGTTGAGACATACAGGGAGTTCAGTTTTACCCATCTACAATTTATTACAGTAGTTTGTTCCTTAAATAACCTCGTACTTTAGTAAAAAGATGTTTAGATGGAGTGCATATAACAAATAACCTGATACTTTAGTAAAAAGATGTTTAAATGGAATGCATATAACAAAACAGAAGAATAAAGATAGAAAGGGGAGAAAATAAAAAGGAATGGAGGCCAGCATACTGGGAGAAGAAATGTAAGAAGCGGGTACGACTGTCACAATTATGTTGAAATATGCGCAGCGGAAGCAAACACACATACTAAGCATCAAATACGTGTAAACTGGACAATGCTATAATCACAAGACTAGAAGCACTAACCTTTTGAAATCGTTGCACAAATCTTCCAAACAACAATGGTCCAGTGCGGCTGTCTTCTGCTATATGCCTAGTAAAACCTTGGACGATTTTATTTTTAGGTGGGCAAGAACAATACAACTCTAAAAAGTGAGTTATTAGGTGAAATTAGTCTTCCTTTAATAGACTTATTTTTGGCCAAAATTGTGCTACCAAAAACGTGTAGGATTCTGCTTTAAAAGTAGAATCCTACTCCAGCTCTACTAGATGACTTTTCTCCCAGGTCATTTTTTACCCAAGTCTTGTCCAGGTTTTTACTAGGTATAGCAGGGATCACAGAAATAATAAGAGGCTACCAATTATAGCATTAATTCGAAATTAACATGAATTAATTCTTACTATAATTAATTGTAATTTATTCCACTAAAAAAACTGGAATTGAATTCCTCAATATGAATTTCGAAAAGTCAATAACACTTATTTTAACTCCCCATGTTAAGATCTCAAATACCAGTTAATTAAATTAAATCACTAAAAATTTAATTTAATCAACTAATTAAATCCTTTACAATTTCGCTTAAAATATTTCATGTGAGGGATACGAAATCCACCGGCCGGGTGTTCACATAAAAACTTATAAGCTTACATAAAGGGGTATCATCAAACTCAAAATCGAGTCATGGATTCTATCAACTAATTATTATTCACAAATGTAATTCGTTATTGTCCAATCTATTAGGCATACACTAACTCTGAATAGAGTCGTACCTTTTGATAAATCAAAAGAATAAACAAATTACATTTATCATAATAATTATATCAAGAATTAGAGAAAATGTTTTATATATTCAGTACAAAAACATCTTTTCTCTACTTGGTCCGTTCAATATACACTGAGAGTATACTAGCACAAGAAGTCGGAGTAAAACTATTCCCATAATCAAGACAAATTATACTATAATCTTGTGCTACAATCATCAAGATATTTTGTCCAATAATATCTTTGATTGTGAGCATAGTTTATTAATTATGAGAACCAAACAATTTAATCTTCTATGCATGAGCTAAGACTCCATACACTAAATTGTCTACTACATAACTAAAAGGACACACATGTAACAAATGATCTATTTAAAATAGTACTTTATTGAATTGAATAAATTAAATAAACAATTATTCCTTAAAGAATAAAATAAAATATTATGTCTAAACCACATGGTTAATAGTATATCCCAAAATTTCTCCCACTTAGACTCATAACCATGCGTCTACTACTCTAACATCCATTCCTTCTACATGCTTGTCAAAAAACTTGTGTGTCAAGCTCTTTGTAAAGGGGTCTGCCAAATTGTCCTCTCATGCAATCTTCAACACTCTTGTATCACCTCTCTGAGTTATGTCTCGAATTAAGTGATATTTACGTTCAATATGTTTACTCCTTTTATGACTTCTTGGTTCCTTCGAGTTTGCAACTGCACCACTATTGTCACAATAAAGTACAATTGGTGTTTGAACCGAAGGAACTACATTAAGCTCTTTCAGAAAGTTCTTGAGCCAAACAACTTCTTTAGCTGCCTCGGATGCAACCATATATTCGGTTTCCATGGTGGAATCAGCAACACATGATTGCTTGATGCTCCTCCAACTTATGGCTCCACCTTCTAAGGTAAAAACATATCCCAAGGTAGATTTTCTAGAGTCTCTATCTGACTGGAAATCTGAATCAGTATAGCCAATGGGTGCAAGATCACCTGAGTGATACACCAACATATAATCCATAGTCCTTTTCAAGTACTTGATTATATGATTAACGGCAGTCCGGTGTTCTCGTCCAGGGTTAGACTGAAATCTACTAACTTTGCCAACAACAAAGCAGATATCAAGTCTAGTACATAGCATAGCACACATGAGACTCCATACAGCAAAAGCATAAGGGACCGCCTTCATCTATTCTATCTCATCAGTCGTTTTTGGGGATTGATCTTTCGATAAATAGATTCCATGTCTAAAAGGGAGGAAGTCTTTCTTGGAATATTGCATGATAAACCTGGTGAGAATAATATCAATATAAAGTGCTTGGTATAAGCCTATTATCCTTCGCTTGTGATCTCGCATAAGCTTAATCCCAAGGATATGTGTCGTCTGTCCCAAGTCTTTCATATCAAAACGTGAGGAAAACTATTCCTTTACTGAATTTAACATGCTCACATTATTTCATATGAGCAAAATATCATCTACGTACAAAACCAAAAAAGTAACTTTATCTCCATCCCACTTCTTATAGACACAAGACTCATTTTTACATTGACCAAAACCGAAGGTTTTAATCGATGCGTCAAAACAAGTGTTCCATGCTCTAGAAGATTGTTTCAATCCATAAATGGATTTCCTTAATTTACACAACATGTGCTTATTTCCACTTTTTATGAAACCAACTGGTTGTGCCATATAGATGTACTTATCAAGACATCCATTTGTCAAATATCATAATCGTAATGAGCATCAATGGATAAGAGAGTCCTAATGGATTTAAGCATGGCTACTGGCGAAAAGGTTTCCTCATAATCGATCCCTTCTTTTTGAGTAAACCCTTTTGCAACAAGCCTAGCTTTAAAAGTTTGCACTTTTCCATCCACACACTTCTTTATCTTATAGATCCATCTACAACCAATGGGTTTGACTCCAGTAGGTGGTTCTACTTGATCCCAGACTTGATTACATGGATTCCATTTCAGATTTCATAGCAGCAACCCATTTATCAGCATTTATATCCTGTAGTGTTCGTCGTAATTAATAGGTTCTGTATTAGGCTCTTCAAAGATTCTATCATAAGATTCTCACACGAGCATAAACCATAGAGGTTTTGTAATAATTCTCCCACTACGACTAGTCACTACAGGTGGAGGCCGATTTTGTTGTTGAATCACAACATCATTTTTTGGAACTAAAGCCTCAATGTTATCCTCCACACCTTGCGGTGCTAGGATATATTTAACTTCTTCCTAGAGTGCAGGCTGCAGAACAATTTCAGGTTGTTCAACAATCTGAGGTTTCTCAACATTACTCCCACTACTTTGGGGTAGTGAGATGTCAGACAATTGCTCTTGTGCAATCTGCTGCCTATTGATATTTCTCCCACTACGATAATGCAGCGGTATGTCAATACTGACTTTGGGGATACGTTCCATAGATGATTCATTAGTTACTCCATTACTTAATTTATGTAAAACTAGTTTACTTCTAGGAATATAATTCATTAAATATATCTCTTTTAAAAATCAGGCATTTGCCGTAACAATTACCTTTTTTTCTTTGGGACAATAAAATAAACCGCCTTTAGTTCCTTTTGGATATCCAATAAAAATGAATACTTCTGTCCTTGATTCCAATTTATCTGTTTTCCCTTTCAGCACATGTGTTGGACAACCCCAAACCCGAATATGCCGTAAACTTGTCTTGCGCCCAGTCCACAATTCTATTGGAATTGATGGTACTGACTTTGAAGTAACTAAATTTAGAATGTATTTGTTGTTTCTAAAGCATATCCCCAAAAGGAAGAAGGCAAATCGGAATAACTTAACATTAATCTAACCATTTTCATAAGGGTCCTATTTCTTCTTTCTGTCACGCCATTTTGTCGCGGTGTTTCACCACCACGATCAGATCGCAATGTTTTGATATATTTATCATGTCGTTTCTCCGTTTCCATCTTAAATTCTTTGAATTTCTCAGAGCATTCAGGCTTACGTCGCAACATATAAGTGTATCCATATTTTGAGTAATCATTTGTGAAAGTCACAAAATACTCAAAACCACCTCTTGCTTGTATATTCATAGTGCCACACAAATCAGAGTGAATTAATTCTAGCTTATCGCTGGCTCTATTTCCTTTTGAGGGAAAATGTCTCTTGGTCATTTTACCTTCTAAACAGGATTCACATGTTGGTAGTGACTCCACTTTCAATGAACTCAAAGATCCATCAGAGACCAATCTCGAAATCCTATTTAGCTTTATGTGACCTAGACGTAAGTGCCACAAATAAGTTTGACTCAATTCAGAAATATTATTTTCTTTTATGTGGCAGATTAATGTTATTAATTATTTTGGTTGTTGTAGCACATGAGGAGATATATCAATAATAAAAAGGTCATGTACTCTAGCAGCAGTGTAGATAAAACGTTTATTAAATTTAATAACAACAAAGTTATTAGCAAAATAAACATTATAACCAGCATCCATTATTTTCGAAACCGAAATCAAATTCCTTCTAATAGAAGGTACATAGAGAACATCTTTTAAAGCTAAAACTCTATCACTACTAAACGAAACTCTAATATCTCCTAAAGCTAAAGTTGGTGTTCGCTCGCCATTGGCTTGAAAAATGCAAACTTCATTTTCACTTAGCCGCCACGATTCCTAAAACCCCTGCAAAGTAGTGTAGATGTGATTAGTGGCTCCCGAATCTACACACCAAAATATGGTATAAACAGCCGCTAAATAAGTTTCAACGACATTAAAATTTGAATTAACTTGCTTATTCAACTTTGTCAGATAGGCAAGGCATTTCTTCTTGTGATGCCCATGTTGCTTGCAATGATAACACTTGCCTTTGGGCCTTTTCACACCAGCCGCACTACCAGGTGCCAAAAACTTTTGAGCCATCTTCTTTTTCTTACTGCCTTTCGACTTAGAAATCGAAACTTTCTCAACATTGAATGCCACAACGGTAGCTTGTTGTTTGATAATAGATTATGTTGTTTGCAGCTCATTCAACAATTTCGCTAGTGACAAATTCATTTTGTTCATATTATAGTTCAAGCGAAATTGTTGAAAACTGTCAGGCAGAGTCTGTAGGACCATCTCAACTTGAGATTCCTTATCAATTACAACTCCAAGGACCTCCAGTTCATTCAGAAGGCTCGTCATCTTCAGAACATGATCCCTGACCGATGATCCTTCAGCCATCTTGGTGTTCAAAAGGTCTTTCATAGCAATTTGCTTAACCGCATGATTTTGCTCACCGAACATCTCTCTGAGACTTTCAAGCATGTCGCAAGCAGACACCATAGACTGATGCTGATGTAGCAAAACATCCGCCATCGAGGCAAGAACGTAGCACCGCGCCATCTTATCAGCCTTAACCCTTTGTCACAGGCTTTAACCTGATCATCAGTAGCATTTTCAAGTTTTTCTTGGCACTCATCAGTGATTACAAATTTTTAACCTTCAGCAGTTAGGACAATATCAAGGTTCCTTTTCCAGTCAACATAATTTGGTCCTTCTAACTTGTTTTGGTTCAAAATTGAGGTAGGGGGTGAATGAAGATATGGTTAATATTCACATTAAATAAATCGTTAATTATGTATTTAGAATAATTAAATTCAAAACATCACATTACACATATAACCATGCTCATTGAACAGTTAGATTTGTTAAGAAAACTTAACTATTCATGCAAAATATATGAGTGATGTAAGATATTAACCCGTAAATTTAAACAGGACCAACTCAGATGGAGAGTAAACTATTAATTTAAGATAGGTAAATATCACTTTTATAAACTAGTTTCATTGAATCAACATGTAAATCAGTTGGAGAGTTAATACAAGTAATCAAATAATTAGAGGCAAAACTACAATAATCATCTATAATGAATTTATCCGATGTGGAAGAAGACCTATGTCAACATATAAATTCATTATATTACTGTAAAACATGAGTGGAAACAATGGTAATTGAACCCTACCATCACATATTTCTTTTTAAAAAAATTCTTTTACTAAAAATATTTCCAGAAAATAGAAAATGGCCAAAAAATCATCTAAACGACCCCGAATCCCCAAAAAACAACGTACATCATGAAAAAAGCTGATGAGTATTGCTCACTGGGCCGTTCCGACGAACCTACCAAATTTGAGGTCAATCAGAGTTCGACAGAATTTCAGAATTCTAAAATTATGACCTATTTATAGAATTCTGTATTTGGCGTTTTTAAGTGTTTTTATTATTTTGACTTGTTCAAATCACGTAATATACTGGTGTATGCTAAAACATGACTTCAGAACTCAAAATAATATTTTATTATTATTTAATAAACACGTGTTCAGACAGAATTGTAAAAAAAACAGTATGTTTTTCACTATTCAAAAAACGCCACTGTTCATAATTCTGTATATTAATTCAAAATTACAGAATTAATATCAAACGAGACAGTCAAGTTTTTATTAATATAACACTGTGATTATGGACAAAACGCAACTAAAAAGATTAATAGTATTAATTCATTGTTTATGCATATGTATATTAACACATAATTACAGAATTAATAGCAGTCACATCTTTATTAAAAAAATTGCTATTCATCAAAAACGTAATTAAACAGATTGTCATTAAATATAACACCAATGTTTATGCATGTGTATATTAATTCATAATTTCACAATTAAGATACTAATAAAAACATTCACGTTTTTGACATAGAATAATTATACCAAACATGTATCATTAAATAACACGTTTTAATATTACTCTATTCATGTTGTATTACATTATCTAGTTAGATGTAAGGCAGCGTCTGATACCAATTATTAGAACATGCGCAACGGAAGCAAGCATACAAACTAGGCATCAATTACATGTAAACTGGACAATGCTATAATCACAAGACTAGAAGCACTAACCTCTTGAAATCGTTGCACAAATCTTCCAAACAACAATGGTCCAGTGCGGCTATCTTCTGCTATATGCCTAGTAAAACCTTGGACGATTTTGCTTTTGGGTGGGCAAGAACAATACAACTCTAAAAAGTGAGTTATTGGGTGAAATTAGTCTTCCTTTAATAGACTTATTTTTGGCCGAAATTGTGCAACCAAAAACGTATAGGATTCTGCTTTTGTAAGTAGAATCCTACTCCAGCTCTACTAGATGACTTTTCTTCCAAGTCACTTTTTACCCAAGTCATGTCCAGGTTTTTACTAAGTATATCAGGGATCACAAAAATAATAAGAGGCTACCAATTATAGCATTAATTCGAAATTAGCATGAATTAATTCTTACTATAATTAATTATAATTTATTCCACTAAAAACTGCAATTGAATTCCTCAATATGAATTTCGAAAATTCAATAACACTTATTTTATCTCCACATGTTAAGATCTCAAATACCAGTTAATTTAATTTAATCACTGAAAATTTAATTTAATCAACTAATTAAATCCTTTACAATTTCGCTTAAAATATATCATGTGACGGATACAAAATTCACCGGCCGGGTTTTCACATGAAAACTTATAAGCTTACATAAAGGGGTATCATCAAACTCAAAACGGATTCATAGATTCTATGAACTAATTATTATTCACAAATGTTATTCGTTATTGTCTAATTTATTAGGCATACACTAACTCTGAATAGAGTCGTACCTTTTGATAAATTAAAACAATAAACAAATTACATTGATCATAATAATTATATCAAGATTAGGAGTATAAGCTCATTTAATGAATTAGAGAAAATATTTTATATATTCGGTACAAAAACTTCTAACTTGGTCCGTTCAATATAATCTGAGTATACTAGTACAAGAAGTCGGAGTAAAACCACTCCAATAATCAAGACAAATTATATTATAATCTTGTGCTACCATCGTTAAGATATTTTGTCCAATAATATCTTTGATTGTGAACATAGTTTATTAATTATGAGAACCAACAATTTAATCTTCTGTGAATGAACTAAGATTTTATACACTAAATTATCTACTACATAATTTAAAGAACACACATATAATAAATAATACATTTAAAATAATAATACTTTATTAAATTAAATAAATAATTATTTCATAAAAACTGAAATAAAATACTATATGTAAACTGCATAGTTGACCGTATATCCCAATAATTTGTACATGTTCTTTGCACCATTTGAAGAGTCATCACACACAGTCACTCAGCAACACGACAAAACAGCCTCTACTTTACCATTACCTATATCCCCAGTGCCAGACTTAGCACCATTTTTGTTTTTGCATGCAAAAGTGAAAAGCACTGCTACTATGGTCTACTCATACAGAGAATTGCATGTAAAAGTGAAAGCAGAGCTACTATGCAAAGAGGTGTTCAGGGTTTGTTTGGATGCAATATTTGTTTTTAATATATTGAAATCAAATCAAATCAATTAAGTCTGTTTTTTAGTAATTCAATTTTTGTAGGTTTTTATCGGTATTTGATTTTTTCCGGTTATTTATCGATTTTTTCTTATTATGAGACATATATTATCAAACAGATATTTCCGACGACTAATCAATTGATCTTTGAATAATTTATCATTTACCATAATATATTGATGATAATTGAATTAAATAGTGATGAATAATTTAAATACTCAATTAAAAATTGATTATTTGTAACATGAAATAATTCTTGTATTTTGCAAAAAGCAAACTACCAATCAAATTAGAATATAAATGCATAAAATTAGATTATTGTAATAACAAAGAACTAGACTTAAAATTCAAATGACTAATATGTATCATAACATTTTAGAAACTTTATATATATACAGATGTAATAATAAATTTAAATAACTACTTTTATAGTCAGTTTAATTCGATTTTTTTAGTTATTTTTTTATTTAAATTAAAATCAAATCAAATTTGATCGGTTTTTTAAAATTCAAAATCAAAGCAAACCAAACCTAAAAAATATCGATTTTGTTCGATTTATCGGATTTTCGTGACTGCATATTTTGATAAGTTGATTACACTTTTGAGCGTTTAAGAAATTTCGAAGACTCAAGAAACATATAAAATATGATTTAATTTAGATTAAACTAGTACAATTCTTATCAGTTTATGCATGGGGGAGACGGGCCCGTGAGAAAGAAGTGGAGATTGGCGCTAATGATCATGTTTATCTACAGCGTATGAGCTAGTGCTACAAAAAGGCATGGTTGTACTCTCTGTTGCACCCTAAGAACAAAAACCCTAATTCCTCTCTGAATTCTCTCTATTCTTCTTCTTCTTTGAGATGGCTAACGAAAACAAGCAAACCACAACTACTGCTATGGAGATGAGGGAAATGCGTGCCCAAATCGGGAGGATACTCGGAGTATTGCGTGACAGACAGGACAAGTCTGATGAAGCGATTCTAGAGCTGAAGGAATCCGTTGAGTCGTTGAAGAATCAACTGAAAGGAAAAGAGGCTTCTGAGCCCGAGAAATCTGCCGCGAATGCTTCCTCTGCTGCCGGCTATGGCAACTCATCTACGCTTCAGGTACAATACAAAACCCTATGGAGTTAAATTAAAACTCCTCTTTTCATTCGCCTTCGTCTCTAGATTTGAGTAATTTCCGAAATTTCTCTTGTGATGATTTGTAATATTGCCACTTTTGTGTGGATTGATATTTTAGGGACGCGGAAAAACCCTAACCAGAGATCTTGTGACTCCAGAGGAAGAAGAAATGGCGATATCATTTGACGCTGTAGTAGAATATTCTAAGCCATACGAAGGACGTTACTGTGTGACTGGGTACCATGGGAAACGACCCGTGAATGTCCTAATCGGTTTAGGAGGGACTACACACAATTTTATCGATGAATCCTTTGCGGATAAGTTAGGGTGTGACACATTTCCAATCAAGCCTCGATCTGTTAGCTCAGCTTTTGGGAATATGGTGACCTCCAGAGCATGCTACAACTTTCAATTGTTACTGCAAGGCACCCTGTTTATTGTGGATTTATATTTACTTCCATTGTCGTCAAATTGTGACATGGTATTAGGAGGCGAATGGCTACATGCCATTGGTGGGGAATTTAAGATGGATTCTAAGGGTATGGAGTTTTCCTTCCAAGGTAAGAAACAGTTTTTACCTTTCAACAAATCAGGTGAACGCAGCAAGCGCTGAGAGTCTTGACAAATTTGGAAGGATTGGGGCCTCTAATTTACCTGTTTTATAGCTTTTTTCTTATGGGGACTTTATGTTTGATCCCTCTGCTCTCTCCTTAAAATTCCCTGCTATGATTCTTAAGTATATGATTATGCTATTAAAGCCACTAGTTTATGGTTTGTATGTACTATATTCCTAACAAATCTCCCTCTCTGTGAAAGTAAAGGAACTACTTGTAGTCATCCTTAGTTGATTATCTATCAATATTATACTATGTATTTTGTGAATTGGTTGTATGAGCCATGCTAGGTTATGCATTTCTTTGAATGTTTGATTTTCTATCCTTCCCCTGTTTCCTGAGTTGTTGCAGTGTGATCTGTCATTATTGCTATTGTAGATTAATTATTGCGAGTAGGGATGGCAAAATTGCAACCCGTCTGGTCCCGCATAGCAGTTGCACTCGCTCCATATGTTGGGATATACTATTAACCATGCGGTTTAGATATAATATTTTGTTTTATTTTTTATTGAACAAATATACATTTAATTTATTCAATTCAATAAAGTACTATCTTAAATAAATTATTTGTTACATGTGTGTCCTTTTAGTTATATAGTAGACAATTTAGTGTGTGGAGTCTTAGCTCATGCACAGAAGATTAAATTGTTGGTTCTCTAATTAATAAATTTTGTTCACAATCAAATATATTATTGGACAAAATATCTTGATGATTGTAGCACAAGATTATAGTATAATCTGTCTTGATTATGGGAGTGTGTTTACTTCGACTTCTTGTGCTAGTATACTCCGTGTATATTGAACGGACCAAATAGAGAAAAGATGTTTTTGTACTGAATATATAAAATATTTTCTCTAATTCATTAAATGGGCTTGTACTCCTAATCTTGATATAATTATTATGATCAATGTAATTTGTTTATTGTTTTGATTTATCAAAAGGTATGACTCTATTCAGAGTTAGTGTATGCCTAATAGATTGGACAATAACGAATAACATTTGTGAATAATAATTAGTTGATAGAATCCATGACTCGGTTTTGATCTTGATGATACCCTTTTATATAAGCTTATAAGTTTTCATGTGAAAACCTGGCCGGTGGATTTTGTATCCGTCACATGAAATAGTTTAAGCGGAATTGTAAAGAATTTAATTAGTTGATTAAATTAAATTTTCAGTGATTTGATTTAATTAATTGGTATTTGAGATCTTAACATGGGAGTTAAAACAAGTGTTATTGAATTTTCGAAATTCATACTGAGGAGTTCAATTGCAGTTTTTAGTGGAATAAATTGCAATTAATTATAGTAAGAATTAATTCATGCTAATTTCGAATTAATGCTATAATTGGTAGCCTCTTATTATTTCTGTGGTCCCTGCTATACCTAGTAAAAACCTGGACAAGACTTGGGTAAAAAGTGACTTGGGAGAAAAGTCATCCGTTAGAGTTAGAGTAGGATTCTACTTGTGCAAGTAGAATCCTACACGTTTTTGGAAGACAATTTTCGGCCAAAAATAACTCTACTTAAGGAGGACGAATTTCGCCTAATTACTTACTTTCAGAGTTGTATTGTTTTTGCCCACCCAAAAGCAAAAACGTCCATTGTTTTATTAGGCATATAGCAGAAGACTGCAGCCATGGATTCTTGTTGTTTGGAAACTTTGTGCAATAATTTCAAGAGGTTAGTGCTTCTAATCTTGTGATTATAGCATTGTCTAGTTTACATGTATTAGATGTCTGAATTGTAAGCTTGCTTTCGCTGCGCATGTTCTAACACCACATTCACACCGGCGTCCACTCGCATTATTGTTTTTTTTTTAAATCTTGGCTGGAATTTTTTTACACTTTATTACAAAAAAACTTTCACCATCACTGCTAGTACATTTTTATCATATCCAATGGCCCTCTCTTAAACAGGATACATTTTTATCATATCCAATGGCCCTCTCTTAAACAAAAATATCCAATATTTCAAAGTAGGGGTGTTTATAAAAACCCGAAAAACCGACCAAAAAAATCGATACTTTTTAGGTTTGGTTTGGTTTTGGTTTTAAATTTTAAAAATCAATCAAATTTGATTTGGTTTTGGTTTTAACTAAAAAATATCCGGAAAAAAATCAAACCAAACTGACTATATAAAAGTAGTTATTTAAATTTATATTGCATCTATATATATGTATATTTTTATATAAAGTTTCTAAAATTTTATGGTACATATTAGCCATTTATTTTTGTAGTCAAGTTCTTTGCTATTATAATAATCTAATTATTTGCCTTCTAGTTTGATTGATAATTTGTTTTGCTAAGTATAAGAATTTATTTCATGTTAAAAATAATCGATTCTTAATTGAGTACTTAAATTATTCATCACTATTTGAGTCAATTATCATCAATATATCTAGGTAATTATAGATTTCTCAAAGAGCAATTGATTTGATAGCGTTACGTTAAAAATGTAGTTGCAGGAATACGCGTTTGGTAGTGTATGTCTCATATTTAAGAAAAAATCGATAAATAACCGAAAAACGGACAAAAACTGAATCGATAAAAAACTGACTTAATTGGTTTGGTTTGATTTGGTTCCAATATTTAAAAAATCGACTTCATTGATTTAATTTTTTTTTAAAGAAAAACTTACCCAAACTAAACCACGAACACCACTGTTCCAAAGGAGTTATAAGAAAACAACGGTAATGGGTCCGGAGAACAAAGGGCCTTTCCAAGTCAAATCTAAATCAATTGAAGATAACAAGGAATAATTAACTTTTGGCATTTTTTATGTGGTCCCTATTTTTTATTTTTCAGATATCAAGGAGAAATTAGAATAGTGAGTCCTTCTTTGATAAGTTTTAAACCTGTACCCGCACCAAACTCGTATTCCTTTTGACCCGTTTCGCTCCGCTCTGCAGCTGCATATGCTTAACGCCACCCCTCCTATTGCCATCCCTTATTATTGGTTGTTTGTTGAATTGTGTTTGATTAAAAGTTATTTTATATTTTCAAAACTCTATCCACATATAGCTCTCTTGTAAATCTGAACAATCACCTTGACAACCATTTCTGATTTCCTGGCAGTCCAATAGCTTTTCTATTTTGTTTCTGATCTTTGGGCTAGACATATGTTATGTTGCATAGGATGTTGGTACTTAGGACTATTATGCAATATCTAATTCTTCTCCTACTTGCACTTTGCAAAAATGGTTCCTTAGAAACTGTATATCGGATTAGTTTAAAGCTTAATAAACTTCAGAATTCGCAGTTTCAGGGTGATCGGTATATTTTAGCTCACTTTTTGAATTGCATCAGTCTTGGACCAATTAGACATGGTAATTCAGAAGGCAATTCATATTGTACAGGCTTGATTGTCAAGGGGATGTGAGTTTATTAGTAGTAACATTTTCATGTGGCTCGGAGGAGTTTGTCTCTCTAATAATTTTTCATGGAGGTTTAACTTCTCCCCAGGATAAATTTTAAAATTGAGTTAAGATTTCCAAACTACTAGGTCAAGGGTTCAAGGTTGGTAGACAATCTCAAAAAAACAAAAAATTTGTAAAATTGACTTAAAATTGCCTCTTTGCTTTTTGTTTGCAACTAAAAAAAAAATTCTGCTCTGGTCACCTTATGCCAACAAAAATGAACTATTGAACCAAAAGAAAAAAAAAAAAACTAATTGGTGGTATACAACAAACTTCTTTCATGCCCGGAACCTTTTTATTGTTGTTTTGGACACAAACAACATAAATAGGAGGGAAAAACAAAGAGTACATAACCATATATAATGGGCGCTATACCTTTACGGTAACTTTCGCCGTTAAGGTACAACGTCTAGTTTTTGGGCGCTATACATTAAAAAAAAAATTAATGTATAGCGTCCGGTTTTTGGGCGCTATACCTGAAAAAGCTGACACAACAGGTATAACGTCCAAAATCTCGACGGATATACTCTTTTTTTTTGCCCCACCAATAATTTCTGACATAACAATAATTTAAATGCGTATAGCCCACAGAATTTGGGCGCTATACATCAAAAAAAAAATCTCCGGCTAGCCATATCCTATATAAAGAGGTTAGGATTGTAGGAAAAATCATTCAAAATTTTTTTTAAATCTCCTTCAAATGTTTCTTGTTGTTAAATTCTTCACTATTTTTTCATTATGTCTATAGAGCGTAGAATAAGAGTTTCAATATATTGGGG
>ML279562.1:0-102121 GCA_005239495.1 Nicotiana undulata
GCATTTAAAGTTTCGTTATTTTTATTAGCGATGTTTGAAGGATTTTGTTGGGAATATGAAAAAAGGAAAAGAATGTAATCGATTGTCGGTTAAACGGTTGTCCCACTATTATCTCAGTATGTGATGGAAATTGGTTGAAGTTGACGAGTTAGCGTTTTATTCCGTATTAAATGATTTTAAATTGCTATTGCAAGTTATACGTTGGCTGGCCTAGCGGGTTCAACGTTAGATGCAGTCACAGCCTAAAGGGTGGGAATTTGGGTCGTGACAGCTACTACTGCACAATCTTTCCTTGGTTATCTGTTTAATTGTCTATGATTTTAAAATTACACGTTTTTGGTGGACCTAAAAAGTTCAACCAATATTATCCAGTTGAGAGTGCTGGAACAAGCCAAGCTGATCAGAAGTATCATTCCGGCCACAAAACTCCTCGCCGGGTTCAATATGGTGAGCGTGACAACCCCAGGAGAGATCCTGCTGCCCACAAATGCCAAGGGGGTGATAAAGATGACATTTTTGAGGTAGTGGACGATGATATGGGTTACAATATTATCCTGAGGAGACCATGGTTGCACGAGATGAAGGCCGTACCATCAACATATCATCAATTGATGAAGTTCTTACTCCCGAGGGAATCAAACAAATAAGGGGAGACTAAGCGGCGACAAGGGAGATACATGCAATCTTAGTTTCCAGTAGCAAAAGGAAGGAGCATGCAACATATCATTTACAGGATTTGGCGCCTGTTCCCGAGCTGAGCAAAGTCAACCAGGGGGAGGAGTCGTCGGAATCCTATCAGGTACAAAGATACTTTTAGGTACCAGAAAATGGACGCAACAAAATACACGGCGGAAGAACTTGAACAAGTCGCATTGTTCAAAAAATTCTTGGAGAGGAAGTTCCACATGAGGACATGAATAAACCACGAGCTCAGGTCTGTATTTATCGAATTCCTTAAATTTAATATAGACTGTTTGCGTGGTCGCATGCAGATATGATAGGTATCCCACCGGAAGTGGCCATGCACAAACTAAGCTTGGATCCCAACATCTCCTCGGTAAGACAGAAAAAGCATCCTATTGCCGAGGTTAGAAACAAATTCGTCAAACAAGAGGTAACTCGTTTGCTTGATATCAGTTCAACCCGAGAAGTAAAATATCCTGGCTAGCTAACGAAGTAGTATTTCCAAAGAATAATAATAAATTTTGCATGTGCGTAGACTATAAGGATTTAAATAGGCGTGCCCAAAGGACTCGTTCCCACTGCCAAAATATCGATCAAATGATTGATGCAGCGGCCGATCACGAGTTAATGAGTTTCCTCGATACTTACTCCGGGTACAACCAAATCAAGATGAACCTAGAGGATCAAGAAAAATATTTTGTTCATGACGAACTTTGGCACATATTGCTACAATGTGATGCCCTTCGGGCTTAAGAACAGCGGAGCCACTTATCAGAGGCTCGTCCACAAAATGTTTGAGAAACAAGTAGGGAAATCTATGGAGGTTTACATAGATGGTATGTTGGTTAAGTCTTTGAACGCAGGTGATCATCTTAAACACCTGCAAGAAACATTTGACATCTTAAAGAAGCATAACATGAAGCTTAACCCCGAGAAGTGTGCATTCGGGGTCAGCTCCGGTAAGTTCCTGGGATTTCTGGTGTAGTAAAGGGGGATCAAGGTTAACCCCGATAAAATTGAAGACATCCCGGACCAGCTATCAAACATGAAAGAGGTTCAAAGGTTGACAGGAAGATTGGCCGCTTTAAGTAGATTCATTTTCCGATTTTCAAAAAAATGCCATCATTTCTTTGCACTCCTCAAAAAGAAGAATAACTTCGAATGGACTTGAAAAGGTATTTGTCAAGTCCTCCATTACAGTCTGAACTGGAGGAAGGTGAACAACTGCTAATCTACTTAGTGGTCTGGGAGGTAGTGGTAAGTCAGTTTTAGTCCGTGAGGATAAAGGTATGCAATCTCCTATTTATTATGTTAGTAAGATTTTAATGGGAGGAGAAACGCGCTACCCACATCTGGAAAATTGGCCTTAACTCTTGTAGTCGACGCTCGGAAGCTTAGGCCTTATTTCCAATGTCACCCGATAGTTGTGGTGACCACTTTTCACCTGCGGAATATTCTTCACAAACCTAAACTTTCAGATAGGCTAGACGAGTGGGCCATCGAAATGAGTGAATTTGACATAGAGTATAAATCGAGGACTGTGATTAAGTCACAAGTTTTGCCAACTTTGTGTCCGATTGTAGTCCGGGACTGTTATCTTTGGCTACCAAAGAAGCAATGATGGTGTCAGAATCGACATCGGGAGTTTGGATTTTGTTTACAGATGGATTTCCAATGTGAAGGGGTCCGGGCTCGACATAGTGTTAACCACGCCCTTGGGAGAAACCCTAAGGCAGACCCTAAGAGCTGTTCCTATGACTAACAATGAAGCAGAGTATGAAGCGTTGATTGCAGGACTCGAGCTATCCTGGGGATTGGAATTCGAGGTCATAGAAATCAAATGCGACTCCCAATTGGCAGTAAACCAGGTCTACAGGATCTTCGAAGCCAATGAGGAACATATGCAACAGTATGTAGTGAAAGTCAAGGCTCTACTCGCTAGGTTTTGGGAATGGTCAATTACACACATCCCGAGGGAACATGATGCGGAGGTAGACACACTGGAAAATCTAGGATCGTCCACGTAAATGAAGGGATCAAACTCCGGTACGGTCGTACGACTTATACATTTGATATTGGACATAGACAACTATTACGAAGTAAATGTGACCAACTTGTCTTGGGACTAGAGAAGTGAGATCATAGATTATCTCGAGCATGGAAAATTTCCTGAAGATCACAAGGCATCCCGGGCGCTGCACACTAAAGCAACGCGATACAACTTCAAGGGAGGTCAGTTGTATAGAAGATCATTCTAAGTCCCGTTGGCCCGATGTTTAGGAGACTCCAAAGCTAACTATGTTATGTGAGAAGTCCATGAAGGGATCTTCAGAGATCATTTAGGTGCGAATTCCTTAATGTTAAGGGCAAGATACTACTGGCCGCTTATGGAACAAGACGCCAAGGCTTATGTTCAAAAATGTGATAAATGTCAACACTACGTATGTTGCTACATCAAACGAAAAACCCACTACACTCAGTTTTGTTGCCATGGCCATTCAGGAAGTGGGGGATGGATATAGTCGGTCCGCTGCCACCAGCCCCCGATAAGATTTCTTGTGATATTAACTAACTATTTTTCTAAGTGGGTTGAAGTAGGTCCTTATCAGAAGATCGGCGAACGCAAAGTGGTTGATTTCTTGTAGGAGAATATTTGCAGATTCGGGATACCGAAAGAAATAGCCTTCGACAACGGGCCACAATTTATAGGCGCAAAGGTCACAAAATTCTTGAAGCCTTAAAAATCAGATGGATCACATCATCACCCTATGACCCTAGCACAAACGGTCAAGAAGAATCAACAAACAAGGTGATTATCTAAAATATCAAATAGAGGTTTGAAGCGGCCAAAGGCAAATGGCCCGAAGAGTTAGGCATATCAAACAACAACAAACTCAAGCACGACGGAGACTCCTTTCTCTCTTGTATACGGAGGGAAGCCCTGGTCTATGTGGAAGTAAGAGAACCTACCTTGAGATATTTTCGGGTAGACAAAGAGACAAACAATGAAGAAATGTTGGTCAAATTGGAGCTGCTCAACATACGCAGGGACTTGGAACATATAAGGATGGGTGACCAAAAGTAGAGAATGGAAAGATATTACAATCGAAGAGCGAACCTCCGTTATTTCAGAGTAGGAGATTTGATTTTAAGGAAAGTAACTCAGAACACTTGGGAGCTCAACGCTGGAAAGATAGGTCCAACATGGAAAGGCCCCTACAGGGTTTTAGTTGTCACCGGAAAAAGGGTCATACGTATTGAAAAATCAAGACGGAGTAAAGTGACCGAGAAACTGAATGTGGCACACCTCAACAGATATTATTGTTGTTGATCCTTGCCTATACTGAAAGTATGTGCTGCACTTTTTTTCCTTCGTCCAGTTTTTGTCCCAATTGGATTTTTCTGGCAAGATTTTTAATCAGGCAGCAATAGAATGAATACTATGAAGGAAGCTTTGTCAACAGAAATAAGACCTTTAAATGACAAGGCATGCAAGCAACGAGCCACCACAGAGCGGTTAGATAGTCTTTTTCTCGGTAGCAAAGTTCCTATTAGGAAGTAAAGTTTGCTGTCGGGCAAAGATTACCCGACCGTTCACAAGTGCAAGCCACTGGAAGATTGTTAGATAATATTTTGCTCGATAAGAAAATTATCTAAGGGGAAGAGAAGTTTTCTACCAAACTGAAGATTAATTGACCATTCACTGATGGAATCTTCAAAGGTGCAAAACTTTCGATGTTCAAATTCACATTCTTTGCATTCGTACACTGGGGAAGGGGGGAATGATATGAGAATACCGCAACAATGACTGCCACATTGATCGGGAACATGAAACCCGGAAACAAAGTTGTATCATCGAGATCGGGGATTGCGCGACCAACCCCGTGGAAACAAGTTGTATAAGTTAGACACAAATTATGACAATTTATTTTTAGCACAACGAATGCTTATGTACTTTTGAAAATGGAAAGAATAAAAGTCCTTTTATTTTTATCTTGTTTCTTGTCCTATCAATGAATTAATTTTATCATTTGAAAGTTAAACAAGTACTTCAAATCCTAGCGCTTTAATGAATATAAGACATCCTCTTCAAGAGCACGTAAACATAAGAGGGACCTCTCATATGAAACCCTCGCGTTAAAGGGTTGATTTACAAAGGACTTATGCCCGAAATCCAAATACTATCGAGGAATAATACACCCAAAGCCTCGCATATCTGGGAGCGAAAAACTTGCGAGAATACTTAAACAAAAAGAATGTAAAGAGAAAAACTTGCACAATACTTGAATGACAAAATTACTCCTATTTATAGAAAACGTGCCAAGAAGAAGGAGTACTAATGTATAGAAAAAAAGCAAAATCTAAGCTACCGCATCTCCGAAACCCAGAGGAAAAGAAGCATCTGCACCTCTGGAAAAAGTAGGAGGATTCGCCGCTTACTCAATATCTTGTCCTTCACCATCTTGACCTTCAGCATCATCACCTTTCGGTTCTTCTTCAGTTCCTAAGAACTCAGAACCGGAACCAGAAGAGTCGGTAGCATCAGGCTGGACCGGAAAACCCTTTCAAGCAGTTGACTCCAGCTCATGGGCCTTAGCGATTTCGGCATCAAAGTCAATAACGCCCTCTTTTGCCTCGTCCAAGGTCTTTCTCCTCATGCTATACATAAAATATGTTTTTTTCAATAATGAGGGAATCCGCTTGGTGCTTAAGTTCTTCTTTAAGACGATAAACCTCGGTTGAAAGATTATATGCTCGGATCTAGTGGCCTGGAGGCTGACATCGAGGTCACGGACAATAGAGTTAAAAAATCTATTATGCTCTATAACTTTATTATGCCTCTCTTCCGACCGAGCATACTTCTCCTTGGCAGCAACAACTTTTTCAGCTTTGGAGTTCAAGGCTGCCTCTAAATTATTCAATCTTTCAGTAGTGGCAGCCTCCCGATCGGATGCATCAAGAACCACATTATGGACCTCGACCCATTTTGCCCTAGCTTCATCAAATTGTACCCTTAACTGGGAGGTCTCTTGGCTAAGGGTCAATACCTCTTGCTCGCTTTGATGCAACCAAACCTCCGAGTCAATGGACTCAAAAACTCGTGCTTCCAGTTCTGGAAGGCGAGCAATACTTTGATCACGCTCGACTAACAATTGATCCTATGCGGAGGTAAGTTTTTCTTTATCCAGGATAAATCGCTAAAGACCCTCGGAAACAAGAAAGTTGGCCTGTAAAATAGAAGTACAAATTAAAACCCTGCCATAACAAAGATAGATTGAACAACATAAGGAACAAAGATCGTACTGCCACTATGTTATGCATGGAATTATTCATCAAACACTCTCTTTAGAGAGATGTATTTTATTCCTGTCCCTTTCCGAATCCATAAGCTTCATATAATTAGCAAGTTCCACTGGCCGAGACAATAGATAACATTCGGTAAAAACTGAGAAGGTAACACTCCTCTTCCTTTGGGGATCGTCAAAGGGGGTAGAATAGTTATGTCCCAAATTCCCATGAACGCGGTACTGGGGAAAAGGGACATCCTCCTCTCGGATGATAGAAACCGGTGGGGATGATGTAACAGTTGCTGATGGCGAAGGTAGTATTGGCAAAGAAGGTGGTGAAGCTGTTGGCATTGTGGGTTGTGAAGCAGCTGCGGCAAAAGCAGTGGTGGTTGTTGGTTTCTCACTAACTGAAGGCATAAAAGACCTGGTACCCAGCCTCACGGTACTGGGAACGGCGATTGGGACTCAGAAGTGAGAGTTACATCTTCCACTATATCAAACTCTCCTTAGAGTTTCGGTACGTCGTCCTCGGTTGGAGTAACTAAATCAACAAATTAAGCATTCCGTTGAGATGATGAAGCTCGTCGTCTTCTATGTAGAGAAGCCCCCTCATCACTAGCTCCTCCATCATAGTCAATAGCCACGGTGTCTATGGCCGGCTCGGGCGCGACACTCGTCATCATAGTGCCCAAAGTTGGCTCAGGCGCGGTCTCTTCGCCTTTTTATTTACCTCCGGCCGCGGAGGTACGACGCATCTTTGGTTGATTGCACCGAAAGCAGTCTCGGGGACACCTGTTCGGGTAAAATCCTCATGCAGCAACCTTGCCGCGTCGGCCGAATTAGCCAAAACGTCCTCCTCGGGGACGATAACGGACCCCTGTGGTAGACCTGAATTTAAGGAGACGAAAAGGTTAACCGACGTTCCTTTACGAAAGGTAAAAACAAGATGAGTTCAACCTACCATGAATTTTAGGTTTCCACCTGTATTTAAGGGCCAACACTTTCCACGTGTGGGTCACGGGTGTAGTGACATCCAAAATCTTCTTGACTCATTGGTTCAAGACTTCAACCTTTGGTTGTATCCAACGAGTTGTTGAAATAGTGAAATAAGAAGGACTGGTAACATCACGAGATGACCTTTAACTGAAATAAAAGGTTAGTGGTTAATTTACAAGTACAATTCCATAGTTCGAGAAAGGATGGAGTCGTGACCGGGATGATGTCCCTGGTGGAAACTACAATGAACCGCTCCATCCACTCGCGGTCATTGTCATCATCCATGCTGGTGATCAAAGCATGGTGACCATATTTGCTAATGTTTATTATTCCCCCGTGGAAAATCTTGGGGGAATAAAGGTTTATCAGTCGAGTCAAAGACAACTTTTCTCTCGTCTCCTGTCATAGACGCCGAAGACAAGCGAAAATCTACCAAACAAAAAGGCTCACCTGTGCTAAGCATACTTGGTAACAAAGGCAAAACTCCAAGATAACGGAATCAAGCCCTCTGATCAATGAGAACGAGCCCAAAGTAAAAGGATTTGTATAAACATACGTAAAATCCTTCTTGTAGAAGGTTACTCGCTCTGTCAGGTCAGGAGCAATGATGTTCAAATCCTGATAACCACAATCTTCCTTCACAACAGGGCTGCTAGAAGCACATATGGAAGGAGAATCATGCCAACAACATATGTTCGGGGGTTAGCAGAAGGGTACTTCTCTTCGAAGTCCTTAGTCGTAATAAGCTTTTTGGGAATGATGGTGCTCACCGTGGGAGGAGTAGCATCATCAACACTTTCTTTGTTTTTTGAAGCACTGTAATTTCTGGAAGAAGAGGCCATTGTTATCATAAGAAAATTAGGGTTTTTCTCTGAAGAAGAAGGTCAGAGGAAGTGGAAAACGAGTATGAGTGGAGTGAAGAGGGTTTGAGAGAATTTGGAAATTTACGAAGTGTAAAAGGAGAAGGTTGATGCATATAAGCAAAGTAATAGGCGGCTAAAATCGTATCCATAATTACCTCAATAACCGGCAAAAGTGTTGCTGAATCGTGGGATGCGCGTGTTCGGGGTATTAAATGCAGAGAGATATGCTTCTAATCAACCGTCAGAAACTTTTTAGGGGGGGGGGGGGGGGGGGACGGGGTCAGAGAATTTCCCGCCAAGAAAGGTATCTTTACCAAATTCTTAGTAACATAAGGTTATGCCACCGGAAAGTAGGGAAACTATCTGTGTAGGGTAAAATATGTTCATATTAAGTGCTTACATGATAAAGCGACACGTGGAGCCAAAGACAAAAGTCAACCAAATCCGAAGGCAACGATCTTGTTTGTTCCCGGAGGGAGTGGTGTTCATGAAGGCAAAATAAATGCTCGCCACCTGATAACATTTAATGGAGAATATTCTATAGCATTAAGTACATAATCCGTTACAGAGAATATGGCATTCACTGCCTACCGCTACACATTCTTCAATGGTCCTCATAATTGTCATTTAAGAAGGACTTGATCCTAGGACCATGTTCCCTAGGCATCATTATAATAGAGAACTCAACAACCATTGTAAGGAGAGGAATTTTCTAACAAGCATACAATATACTCTATTCAAAGCTCAATAATACTTTATCTTCTTGCTTATTTATATTGATATTACTGCCTCCGGAAGCTCTTCTCCCGAAATCAAGATTTCTACTGCATTATCTCGATTTCAACGCTAAGTCTTATATTTTTGTCTAATTTATTTATTATTTTAGGATCAAATCGATTCACTTGTCTACAAACCATGATAAGTTCAACTATACCATTTTACGAGTTTAACTTAGTTGGTTAGAGTGTCTGCTTAGTAAGTGGTGTTATGGAGTTCAATTCTCAATCAGAGGATTTTATTTTTCTGTATTTTTGTATTCACCTTGTTATTCGTTCATTGCATGAACGACAACGAATACAATGGATACGAATAAAATCGATACATGTTGTATTTTTTGTATATACCCATGTATTTCACATTGGTTGGTATTCGTTGCGCAAACAGATATAGTTGATACAAGTTGCAATTGCGCGAATGAATAAAGTTTATACAAATTGTATTCGTTGCGCGAACAAATACTGTTGACGTAGACTGTATTCGTTGTGCGTCTGAATACAAGCGACACAAGTTGATAACAATTGTACATTAATTACGAATGGTAATACGCAAACTATAATTACATATGATAATTAGGCTCTAAACGATAGTGCTTTATGAAAATTTCTCATCAAAATATAGAGCAAGATCTCGAGTTAATTGAGAATTATTAGTCATCAATTTTGTCTAGTCCGTGGATTGTACTAGCGTGTATCGTGGGTCAACGGCCCGTGTGCGGAAAGGCTCACAACCGTACCATTGGCTCGTAGCCGTGTGGACAACGAGCGCTGAGTTCCAGTGGAAAGTTGTAAGCTCTATCGAATCCACGAAACCCATTCTATTCTAACTCAATAAAATAGCGAGGAAACGAGTTTTTTAGAGAACTTACAACCATCGGTTTGTTTGTTACTACGATGCCATTCTAATTCATTAATGAAGTTCTTTAAATTCCTTGTCTCGTAGTTTGTCCAGTGTGGGTGTTTTTTAAGGTTTAAACATGCTAAAAGAATTGATTTTAACTTGTCGCTCTGAGTAGCCATTATTGACTTTAACTTGTTAGCTTTATAACTACTAACTTGTATGTGTTGAGGGAGCTGAGGGAAAATAATTTTAGGAGTATTTGCTTCTGCATCTTCTAATCTAAGATCATCAATATGTCTGGACATACACTAGTTTCATTTTTCCGATAAAATCATCTATTATTAATCTAATTAATTTAGATTCATAGCATATAATTCATTATTACACATGTAGGAGGTGAAGATGGTAGGGGAATGGGATATGAGGATTGGGAAGCTCACGAATGCACTACAATCTCCCAGCTTCATATATATATATATATATATAGTTACCATTCTTGTAACCTAGAATTTGACCAAAAACCGTGTATCTTGTCACGGCCCAACCTATGTGCCGCGACGGGTACTCGCTACCTTACTCAATCGAGTACCAACATAACATATCTTTCTTATCATACTATCATGGGTAAATGAGCCAAAAGGGCCGTCATGAGATAACAAGAATAAAATATAAGTGCATACTAGACATAGGATGACCCAACATTATATAAAAACTTATACATGTGACATACGGGTCTATAAGGCTGACATGATCATTTGTAAACTCAAAATATAGGCTGACAAGGCCATACAAGTATTCATATACCTGACATGTGTCTACAAGCCTCTAAGACAACATAAATGTCATATAGGTCGGGACAGGGCCCCGTCATACCAGTCAATACGTGTCCCAATCGTACTGACCAAATAGGAAACTCCAGAGCAAGTGGAGTGAAACAACACCTTTCGCTGAGCTGATAGCGTACTAGGAGGAATATCAACCTGTCTATCGGGACCTACGGGCATGAAACTCAGTCCCCAGGAAAAAGGGACGTCAGTACGAATAAAGTACTGAGTATGCAAGGCAGAAAAACATAAATATGAATAGTAATGTAAAGAGAGATATAAGAGATACAACCTGTAGCATCTGAGTGCCTCTAAGAGATAGTAACATCAAATACGTGATGCATGTATATGCATAATCTTTTAAAAACATCCGCCTCTGTGTGCACCATCATCATCATATCGTACCCAGCCTCGAAGAGGACTCGGTAAAAACATACCCGGCCACGTGGAGCTCGGTAAACCCAACTGATCTGTGGTTGCACGGATCACCTTTTGCTTAAAAAGGCCCGCCCATCTCATATATATGATAAAGGAAGCAGGCTGTTTTTAGCTATTTTTGCTTTTTCTTTTTTTTTCTTTTTTCTGGGGGTCTAATATGAGATGTATAACGTGCTCATACTCATCCATTAGGATGTTCCCCCCTTCAAGAGCTCCGCTAGGATACTAACTTGGTTACCTAGAATTGAATTAGGTAAATAAGTTCCGTACGCGACCGACTATAGCGCGGCTCGGTACAGTAAAATAGATACTATATATAATGCATGTTGGACTCATGGAATCACACTCTAAACCTTTCGGAGTGACGTAAGGTAGTTGCACCTTCGATTAACATTATGGATATCATACCATCAATATGAACTTCACTAGGACTCAAGGATCGTACATACTTTCTTAGAATAACTTTGTAAGGAAAGAACAACATAGAAAACCTTATTTTCTAGGAGTAGATTCATTATGAAATAGCGTATCGTTTACGTTCATTTCACTTTAGATCATGCCAAAAGAATGAAGGAAGAGCCTTAATATACCTTAACTCCATTGAGTCCTTAATACCTTCCAAGCAATTCTTCAAAAATTCAACTCAATCTATCACAACATGAGGAGATTCAAAATCAGTGTTGAGTAAAGGCTAAGTTCGCAACTTAAACTAGTAGCTCGTTTATGTAAATGTGGGAAACATATCCCCCGTAACAAGGCTCTCCTCCAATACCATATACCAACAACACCAAGAAAAAAACAATAACAACATGTATGTATTATTTCCCAACCTTATCTCCACCACAATATATCACAAAACAGCCCACATACTTTAATCACTTCATACATAAAACGACAATAAACGTAGTGTCAAACAACCTAAAAATGTAACGACGAATGACCAGACAACCATTCCATAATTATGTGGTATTTCTCCACACCTTTTATCCTCCAAAACTCCATAAAACATCATCAAAATATACGACCTAACAACAACACGAAACAACCCACAAAACAGTCCCTACAAGTTCATCAACTCAAATTGATTTATCAGTTCATTAAAATACGTTTCGACTTGTCTTTTCTTTCAAATTGAGCGACACAACCAACAATACACAATTAAGCATATTATTCTATAAAACAACCATTAATTCATCTTGAAAATAAGGTTACAACCCTCCAACAACAATGCAATAACAAACAACATACCACTCGTTCGAAACTCTGCTAGGTCTAATCTTTACGATCGAGTTACAATTCGTACAAGCCTAGATAATGGAAGTAGACACATAAATTTACCTTGGACTGAGTAGAACCCACGAAACCTATACCTTCGTCATCCAACACCAGTCCCCCGACGCAGCTACAAGGATAAAGAGAAACTAGCAAGCTGTCCGGACTTTTCGGCACTAGAATCACATCGTAAACCCGAAATACCCTAGGGTTTGTGTGGGATTTTGGAGGAGGAGTTGTAGGGGTTCAATTTTGTTTTCATGGTCTAAAATATGGGTGAAATAATGATTTGATAAGCCTTTAAAATTCCTCTCTTGGCCGACTTTGGAACATTTAATTGAGGCCTCTCCTTTTGGCAAGTAGGTGATGCACCTACTTGTCACCTACCAATCTGCGCAGTCTTGCAAAACTACGAATATCTCTCTACTCAAATATTGTATCAATGAACGGTTTATTCCGTTGGAAACTAGACTCGTATATCTTCAACTTGGTAGGTAGATAATCCCGTAATTCCAAGTACATTGGTAGAAATGCTCAGCTACATTTTACCTATGTTTCAGCATATTTGTGAATGTAACTTGTGATGATCTTTGCCAACTTTTGTTCCACAACTCGCTTGACTTCAAAACGTACCACATCATAGTCATATGACAAAATAACTCATAGCATAACCTCCTTATAATGTAATGAATCATAGTCTCACCCTAAATTACATGTTATAACATTCCAAACTCGTCGACTTTCGACAAACCTTATTTTCTTCAATTGGTTTAGCTTATAAGATTTTCAACCCTCTTGGTACTCATTATTCATGATCTTAAATATTTGTAACCTCCAAGGTAACATGATTAAATTACTTTATATTCTTCCAAATATAATCTTATTTCTGAGCCTACATCAATTGACTTACGACGTACTCTCACGTACGAAAACATGGGGTGTAACATCATTCCCCCCTTTGGAACATTCATCCTCGAATGTTGACTAATGCACTTATCCGTCTCTTAAGAAATAACTCTTACGAATACTTTAATATTTTCTTTTCCATCTAGGGAGTTGTTCGGTGAATAAACCCAAAGGCTAGGACATCCCACCTTTAGTCCTCTTTCTCACTCCACGTCTTGTGGTTGAAATTCTTCCAATCTCGTAACTGTTTCTACCTTATTTCATGAAGCATGTACAATTTTGACCTTGTATGTGCGCCTATGCGACTCTTTTCTCCTTTTTACTCCATCTTTTAGCCAATCTCTAGGCCTCTCTTTGGGAACATATACAGAACTCGACAAGCTATCCCTCTAGGCATCTATAGGTGTACTGAATGTTTTCTATCGGTACTTTGTCAAACTTATGACTATTGATATATCTTGTTTCATAGCCTTGGTTATCTATACTTATGGATTTACTATATATAGGTGGGTCATACTATACCATAATACTTACTTTAGATTATTATTACCGAGATTTCTAACCCAACTATAGGTTATGCTGTCGCTGCTTATCCTATATGTATAAATCTAAGTCCTTTAATGCTTCCTCATTACTGTTCATCTTAAGAATGACAACCTAATCTCATCTCATACTTTGGAACTTTTATCCATCCATTGTTGATTCACCTTAATGTTGATCCATAATCTAATATTCATAACTTGAATCCTCTCATGTAATACATTGTCACTATGGCTTACGTCGCATCGGGGACATTTGAAGTGATTTTCTTGATCCACCTAGGGACGATACTATACTTCAATAATCGTATTTCATAGCATCATAACGTGATTCATCTTATGGGGGTATTCTAATCCCGTGCAGTTCATGAAATCCTTGTTCTCAAAATCATTACTCAATCAAAGGCCTAAACGTCATACTCTTATCATTTATCACAATTACACCCTTACTTTACTATCAAGGTAGCATTCTATATCTTGTAAATGCTCCTAGTTTTAAACTCCTTTGATTTCACTCATGCTATACTAAGATTTTTTTAACTTTATGGAAACCATCAGCTCTCTTGTTGTGATGGGTTTAATCCCGATGAATTACCTATTCTTGTCACCTTCTCACACACCTTTTCTTATCCTTACTCCTATCTAGCTAGAACCTTGTTGCTACTTTAGCTTGCGACCTACACATATCTATTTATACTACTCGCAACCTTCCTTTTAACATTCTAGCACCATAGATTTCCTTTCATGCCTTCTCAGTTGTCTTTAAATGCAAGCAATTACTTTTCCTGGCCGTTCTGCCACTTGCTGCATGGATACTTGGCTTATCTTAGTGCCCACGAATACAGGAGTTCCCTGTAACTCATATAATCTCAATTATCAACTTTTGAATTTTTCTTCTTCTTCCCATTCATTAGCCAAGATTGGTGCCACTTTCTTATGGAGTGCATACAACATTATAGTGAGACTGCTGTTACAAGACCATTTCTTCTTTAGGTCAATATGCTTATGTTGAAGCCTTCTTCCTTATTTCCTCAGCTAGTCTTTCGTTGCAGTGCTTAGGGAAGACCTTCTGACTCTTGTAAAGCTTTAGCTTATTACATTGTATAACCCACAATATTTCTGATGTTCTTACTCGCCTATCATTCTCCTTAGTTACTTACCTCCATGCCCTTGTGCTCTTAGGGTTTCTCCTGAATTGAAATTTCAGTTGTCTCTCTTGTGGAACTCTCTTTTATTTCCATAACACTTACATTGTACCTTCTACTACCCCAACTCTTGTCTGAACATTTCTCGAGGATTACAATGTCGTATCTAAGAGACTGAATTTCATATGATGGGTTTCACTACGTTTATCTTGCATGATCTACTGATTTGTCTGTATCCTCCTATCTATCCATAACTAGGATCTTCCTAAATCAACTACAGACTACCCGTTGGTCCACTCTCATATCTGTATTTTATGTAATGCCTCTTGGATTATGTCTTTTGTCTTAACTTACCTCTCGTACGGGATCCTTATGTATCAAGTGTTCATTCACACTTATTTATCAATATCATCGAGTGAGAAACCCTTATTGATTCTCCCCGGTGTCATGCTTGCATAATGTTCTGGAGTCATATTATATCTGTAGGATCTGAATAAATGCAATCTCATTCCTTTCACCTTTTTACCGCATTCTTCCTTTACCATTCGATAGTTACCTCTTCATCTTTGGAATTTTTTTCACATCTTCACTCACATATTACTCGCCTTGCGGTAACCCTTCTACACCAGGGATAATTAAATTTCTTACGCACAAAGGTGACACCTGGTGTAACTAGCACATTTGGTCCCTTAAGCTTAACTTTTTCTCGTAGTGCTTTCTTTAGGGAATCGTCTTCGTGAATGACCTTTAAAGGTTATTCTTCTATTGTTCATTCTATTACTGTCCTCTGGAATGATGCCGACTATTACTAATTTCTTCGGTCCCTAATTCATGTTCAGTTTATCTTGTTCATTAGCCCATACTAATTTCTATTAATTTGAGGGTCTCACTCTTCCTTTTGGTAACCACGTTTAGGTCACCAACTCATTTCTCGAAATGAGGGTATGTCTTTATGGCTTATACTTTTATTGCCTCAAGGCATGTCTCCTCTTTTTTTTTCCTTCACTTGACTATAGACTCTGTCATTCTGTCATATTTTGATTTACCGTTACCACACATTTATCACATCTTACTCATAATGCTTCATTTACTCTCTTCTTATTCTCCTGCTAATATCTCTGTCTATTACCTTATTCTAAAAACTTCAACAAAACAACCTTTCACTTTTAGATCCCCTTGCACCATCTCATTGGCCCTTGGGTCGACTAACATTCTCTCTTTACTAGGGGTAGGAGTCATCCTAAGGTAAATATTCCTCCCTTCTAGGATATCTTCTGAACTTTCTGAACATTCTAGTATTCATATCGGACTGTATTATTCTAGAGTAACCATCTGGCTATCTCCCAATGAGAACTATTACCATGTCCTGCACCCTTCAAAAATGTTAAATAAGGACACCAATCCATCCACAATTTTGGGTTACTCTAACCCAACTGGATCCTGATATCCTATCCTTCTCTTAAATTATGCCAGTTAGCTCTCATAGGGCATAATTGAGACGGGTATGGACAATTGTAGATATCTCTGTTACTGTTGAAAGTAACTCAAAATGCTTATATTTCTCTGCCTGAATTATAAATACTGATAATCTTTATTAACTAGGTACCACATACCCCTCTTCATCTTGCTTCTTTTACTTTCTGAAACTTGTATCTACCTTCTGATTCTCTTATTTCTTTTTACCATATGGGTAGATAGATATTCTTGCCTTAGAGCTCCTTATTAAGAAACTTACACATCTTAGTACACACATGATCTGCTGAAGACCTCACATTTACTCATCATAATCATGATGCAAAATTGAGTTCTTCTGACTCAACTCTTCCACAGCCACATTCAATCTCTTACCAACTGCCTTTCTAGATGTAGGCATCATTGTATTATTAATAATAGAATTTAGGAGTTTGATTTCTTACAACTTAGCTCTGCCACACGATCTAGAGTAAGAAGAAAGAGTGACAGTCCTAAATGCGCCGTAGCCTCCTGCTTATAAGTGTGGTGCACAACACACCCATAAACAAGACTCTACTAGACACGACTTATAGAATCCATAGGACAAAACTGCTCTGATACCACTTCTGTCACGATCCAACCTATGGGCCGCGAGGGGCACTCGGTACCTTACTCAACCGAGTACCAACATAACATATTTCTTATCATACTATCATGGGTAAATGGGCCAAAAGGTCTGTCATGATATAACAAGAATAAAATATTAGTGCATACTAGACATAGGATGACCCAACATTATATAGAAACTTATATATGTGACATACGAGCCTATAAGGCTGATATGTTCATTTGTAAACTCAAAATATAGGCCGACAAGGCCATACAAGTATCCATATACCTGACATCTAGCCTCTAAGACTACATAAATGTCATATAGGTCGGGACAGGGCCCCATCATACCAGTCAATACATGTCCCAATCATACTGACTAAATAGGCAACTCTGGAGAAAGTGGAGTGAAACAACACCTTCTGGTGAGCTAATAGCCTACTAAGAGGACTTTCAACCTATCTATCGGGACCTGCCGCGCATGAAACGCAACGTCCCCAGGCAAAAGGGATGTCAGTACAAATAAAGTACTCAGTATGCAAAGCAGAAAAACATAAATAAGAATAGTAATGTAAAGAGCGATATAGGAGATACAACCTGTAGCATCTGAGTGCCTTTAAAAGATAGTAACATACAATGCGTGATTCATATATATATATATATATATATATATGAATCACGCATTGTATGTTACTATCTTTTAAAGGCACTCAGATGCTACAGGTTGTATCTCCTATATCGCTCTTTACATTACTATTCTTATTTATGTTTTTCTGCTTTGCATACTGAGTACTTTATTTGTACTGACATCCCTTTTGCCTGGGGACGTTGCGTTTCATGCGCGGCAGGTCCCGATAGATAGGTTGAAAGTCCTCTTAGTAGGCTATTAGCTCACCAGAAGGTGTTGTTTCACTCCACTTTCTCCAGAGTTGCCTATTTAGTCAGTATGATTGGGACATGTATTGACTGGTATGATGGGGCCCTGTCCCGACCTATATGACATTTATGTAGTCTTAGAGGCTAGATGTCAGGTATATGGATACTTGTATGGCCTTGTCGGCCTATATTTTGAGTTTACAAATGAACATATCAGCCTTATAGGCTCGTATGTCANAAAAACATCAGCCGCTATGGGCATCATCATCATCATATCGTACCCGGCCTCGAAGAGGACTTGGTAAAAACATACCCAACCACGTGGAGCTCGGTAAACCCAACTGATCAGTGGTTGCACAATAGGTTCCGTACCTGGCCGACTATAGCGCGACTCGGTAGAGTAAAATAGAAACTATATATAATGCATGCTGGACTCATGGAATCACGCTCTAAACCTTTCAGAGTGACGTGAGGTAGTTGCACCTTCGATTAACATTATGGACATCATACCATCAATATGAACTTCACTGCGACTCAAGGATCGTACATACTTTCTTACAATAACTTTGTAAGGAAAGAACAACATGGACAACCTTATTTTCTAGGAGTAGATTCATTATGAAATAGCGTATCGTTTACGTTTGTTTCACTTTAGATCATGCCAAAAGAATGAAGGAAGTGCCTTAACAACCTTAAATCCGTTGAGTCCTTAATACCTTACAAGAAATTCTTCAAAAACTCAACTCAATCTACCACAACACGAGGAGATTCAAAATCAGTGCCGAGTAAAGGCTAAGTTCAAAACTTAAACAAGTAGCTCGTTTATATAAATTTGGGCAGCATCTCCCATGTTACAAGGCCCTCCCCCAATATCATATACCAACAACACCAAGAAAAAAATAATAACAACATGTATGCATTATTTCCCAACCTTATCTCCACCACAATATATTGCAAAACAGCCCACACACTCTAATCACTTCATACATAAAACGACAACAAAAGTACTGCCAAACAACCGAAAAATGTAACGACGAATGAACAACCAACCACTCCATCATTATGTGGTGTTTCTCCACACCGTTTATTCTCCAAAACTCCATAAAAAATCATCAAAATAGAAAACCCAACAGCAATACGAAACATCCCACAAAACAGTCCCTACAAGTTCAGCAACTCAAATTGATTTATCAGTTTATTAAAATACGTTTCGACTTGTCTTTTCTTTCAAATTGAGAAACACAACCAACAATACATAAGTAAGAATCTTATTCTACAAACCAGCCATGAATGCATCTTGAAAATAAGGTTAGAACCAGCCAACATCGATGCAACAACAAACAACATACCACTTGTTCGAAACTCGCTAGGTCTAGTCTTTACGATCGAGTTACAATTCGTACAAGCCTAGATAATGGAAGGAGAAGCATAAATTTACCTTGGACTGAGTCACGAAACCTGGCCCTTTTGCATCCAAAACCAGTCCCCCAACGCAGCTACAAGGAGGAGAAAGAGAAACTAGCAAGCTGTCTGGGCTTTTCGGCACTAGAATCACATCGTAAACCCGAAATACCCTAGGGTTTGTGTGAGCTTTTTGGGGAGGAGTTGCAGGGGTTCAATTTGGTTTTCATGGTATGAAAGATGGGTGAAATAATGAGTTGGTAAGCCCTTAAAATACCCCTCTTGGACGACTTTGGAACTTTTAATTGAGGCCTCTCTTTTTGGCAAGTAGGTGATGCACCTACTTCTCACCTACCAATCTGTGCAGTCTTGTAAAAATGTGAATATCTCTCTACTAAAATATTGTTATGAACGGTTTAATCCGTTGGAAACTAGACTCGTATATATTCAACTTGGTAGGTAGATCATCCTGTAATTCCAAGTACATTGGTAGAAATGCTCAGCTACATTTGACCAAATTTTCAGCATATTTGTGAATGTAATTTGTGATGATCTTTGCCAACTTTTATTCCACAACTCGCTTGACTTCAAAACGTAGCACACCACAGTCATACAAAAAAAATAACTCATAGAATAACCTCCTTATCATGTAATGAACCATAGTCTCACACTAAAGTACATGTTATAACATTCCAAACTCGTCGACTTTCGATGAAACTTATTTTCTTCAATTGGTTTAGCTTCTAAGATTTCCAACCCTCTTGGTACTCGTTATTCATGATCTTAAATATTTGTAACCTCCAAGGTAACATGATTAACTTACTTTATATTCTTCCAAATATAATATTATTTATGATCTTATATCAATTGACTTACGACGTATTGTCACGTATAAAAACATGGGGTGTGTCATATCTTGGTTCAATAATTAAATTTATGTGAACAAGGGTTAGTCTTAGTTAAGAATAATATCTCAAGGTGGAGTTTTCAAAGAAGCAATAAATATTAGATGGGTCAGTCGGACATTGGCAACAACATGAAATTATTGTTCTAGAAAGCAAGAGCAATAATGTAGTATTCAATAACAATAAATAGCAATAAATTGCATTTAAGTAAATAGGAGGAATGATTCACCCAATAAAGGATGGAATATATGGATGTTCCTCCTAACAATGATGAATGGCATACTAATCCTTGAATATTAGAGTTCTTCTCGGAGCTGATGGAAAAGTATGGACAAGAATCCTAGTAAAAAGGTAGTGTTTGTATCTTACCAAGAGAGAGGCGAATCTTTCAGTCAAAGTGTGTTCTTTACAAATGAATATCACATGCCCCTATGATTGTCTCTTTTTTCTATTTATATGGGACATGTTCCTAAGAAACCCTAATAGTACAAGTGCAGAGAATACCCACTAGAATATTCTCTTTTAATATCCTATCTTGAAACTAGTCGTTACAACTCTATCAACGATACTCGACCTCGACCCTGATTGACATCTCGACTACGGCTCTCGTCGACTCTTTTTCCACGTCACGCTAAGTATTCGACCACGACCTTCCTTGATAACCAGAGCAGTTCGATATGTGGCATTGTAAGAATATCTTCCTAGAAATATTTCGACCACACTAGATTTTGACCCATACAGTTTATCCCTCTGCTTATCGAGGTCGTACCCATGTACGAGGTCGGTGAGCGGACTATGTCGTTCATAGTCGGCAGGGGTCGTGGATGGGAGATGGGACTATGTGGCTTTTTGGGGTCCGCTTAATTTGAATTTTTCACATTGCCCGGGAAACTATTTAGAGTCATCTAAGCCAAGGAAAATGGTGATGTCATGACATCGTGAGTCATAATGACGCTGTTTCCCAATGCATTGCATCGATTCAGGTAGGTCTCTTGATTGGCTCTATCGGTTTGATTTTCTTGCTAATTATGTCCCACATCATTTCGACTCTAGTGGCTCCCAAACTCATAAATAGGGAAAGACTTTCCGATTCTGGAACTTTTCAAACTCCTTCTTCTCCCCTAGAACTAGCTTATCTCACTTCCTTTGCAGAGCATTTCTGTTTCTCTATTTATGAGATTCATAATGTTCTTCATTGTTCTTCTTCTTTCAAAACACTTCTCTCTTGCCGAAGACGATGTCTAACACGCCGTCTGAGTCCGGTGAGGGGAGTTATGTCCCCCTCTTTGCACTGGTTCATCCTCCTCATGAGGAGGGTGCTCCTACCGCCGCTTACAATGGAGCCTTCCCATTGGTAGACGATATAACTCCATGCAACCTTGATTCCTGATCTAATTTCACCAAGTATCCTAATGCCGAACCTGTAGCTTTCCGACCAATTATGACGATGAAGGAATTGGAAGAGCCAAATTCGTTATTCGTACCCACGTCGAGTTGGTTCCGGCAGGGTGGGACACTGTGCAAATCCACCGTCCTGGGTACTGTGCCTTCTACGCCTACCCCTTCCAAGTCAGCTATACTCTCCCTCTTCTTCTGTTGGCGAAAGAATTCGGTCGTTATTATGGCATTTTCCCGGCTCAGCTTGCGCCATACGTTTACAAACTTATACGGATGCTTACCAAATTTGCTGAGTTAGTCGAGGTCAAACTGATGCTTCGACATTTGATACATCTCTTTGCCCCTAGATTTTATAGGAGGACGACGTTAAATCTTTTCCACCGAGGAGGCAAGTGCTTGGTGGTGAATATGGATGACAAGGCCAACCGCTAATTCTGGTTCAACTTCTTCTTTATCAAAACCGAAGACGTGGTGGCCAATGTCAACGGTTTTCCAGAGCCTCATTCCATAAGAGTAAATCTACTACATCCTTGGCTCCCGCCCCTTCTGTGTCTGCGGCTGATCCTATTCACATATCCGTCCTTCATGTTGTTGCGCCGGTATCTATTCTTTCTTCAGTCGTGGTGACTTTGGCCGTAGAACCTTCATCTTCTCCTTCATACTGTCTCATAGATGAAGAAGACGAGTCGTTTCCTGGCGATGGGGACTTGATGGCTTGTAAGAGGAGGTCAAGGTTCAGTGCAACAACCTCTAAGATAGTCGCGTTGTGCGACCAGCTCGAGAAATGACAATTCAGGGTGGAAACCCTTAGTTGCGAGGTCACCGAAAAGATGGAAGAGCTGGAGATGGCGAAGTCAGTGCGGCCGAAGGCTTTGAATAAGGCGGAGTCCCTTGAGGTGGTGATTTGAACTCTCCTTTATGAGCAGGAGAATGATTTAACGACGACCATGCTCAAGGAAGAACACCTCGATGAAAGGATCGAGGAGTTGGAAAGAGAGACCTCCGCTCTCCATGATCGAGTGGTTGCTTTGGAGGCCAAGAAGGCCCAATTACTAGCAAAACCGTCCTCTTCCCGTGCTTCAAATTTTCCCAATGTTCATCAGGATTTATAAGAGGAGTGGATTCATGTCGAGGCCCAGTGAGATATCTTTCAAGATTTTTATGCGGCAGGGTCGGTCTCTGATGCTTCCCTTGAAGGTGTTCGTGTGAAGGCTCGTGAAGCTCGAGTCGCTTGTGGGTATGATCCTACTACGGCTGCAGCCGATGAAGGTGTCGATGATTCTAGGTATGATACCGCTTATCCGGAGGGCGAAGGCGATGGTGGTGAGAGGGATCAAGATGGCGAGGGCATCAGCGACCAAGGCGGTGAGGCGCAGAAGATCGTGATGGTGGCAATCAGTAGTTTTTATTCTTTCTTTTCTTGTATATTTTTATGTACTTTTTTGGCGTATTCACGAGCCTTTGTAAAAATGTTTAAGTATGAAATGCCAAAGTTGTTCTCTACATCTTCTTCCTTTCCTGTGGTTTATTTTTTGTACTTGTATGTTTTTTTGCTTCTATTGTTTGGCTATTTTTGCTCTTTCCTTTGTTGGTGTTGTCTTTTTACTAGCCGTGGACTTTCATTAAATTGCGGCCGAGGGTCAGTGGGTGTTTGTTCGAGCGAGGTCGAATGCAACCTTTAATTTATATTGCGGCCAAGGGCCGATAGGTGTTTGTTCGAGCAAGGTAGAACACAAACTTCTAGTAATATTGAGGCCAAGGACCGATAGGTGTTTGTTCAAGAAAGTTCGAACGTAACCTTTCGTTATATTGCGACCGATGGCCGGTAGGTGTTTGTTCGAGCGAGGTCGAATTCCACCTTTCATTATATTGCGGCTGAGGGCCGGTAGATGTTTGTTCAAGCGAGGTCGAACGGAACCTTTCATTATATTGCGGCCGAGGGCCGATATGTGTTTGTTCGAGGGAGGTCGAACATAACCTTAACGCAAAAAAGATGTGTTGATAAGCGTAAATTTCTTATTGGTTTGAAATTGTTGCTTTGTTTACATACTTTGAGAAATATACAGGTTTTTAGGTGTTGGCTGGTATTCCAGAACCCATACTAGTTTATCTAGTCTCTTCATTGGTTGACCTGGAGGGTATCTAGAGGTTGATCAATGAAATAACAACCTTATCTTTGCGTACTTCGACTCAAAACTTTCCCTTCGCTGCCTCGTTAAAAAATTCCTGTGAGAAAACCCAAGTGGGACAAACTCAAGTGAGGGAAAAAGAGTACGACTTGGGGGACGCCTTTTCTTTCAGAAGTTGAGGTATTTGAGGTGGCTGATATTCCAGTTAATTGGCAGTAGCTTTCCTTTCATTGTCTCTAGTTGGAATGGACTCGTGTTCGCTTTGGCTGTGATTTTGTACGGACCATCCAAGTTTGTTCCCAACTTATCTTCTCGGGGATCTTTTCTCGCTTGAGTTTTGGCTTTTAGTACGTAACCCCCCACTTTGAGCGGCCTGGCCTTTGCTTTCTTGTTGTAATAGCGCTCTGCTTGTTGATTTTGGGCGACCATTCTTATGTAGTCCATATCTCTTTGTTCGTTGACTTCGTCTAGTTCCTGCCTTATGCTCTCATCGTTACTCATGTCGCTCTCATGGGAGTACCTTAGGTTGGGTTCTCCGACCTCAACTGCTATTACTGCCTTATCTCGTAGATCATAGAGTAGGTCGTCTCTCCTATGCTTGTTTTTGGAGTTGTTTGGTAGGCCTAGAATACTTCTAATAGTATTTCCGTCCACAGTACCTGGGTGTGTTCGAGCTTCTTCTTCATGATGTTTAGTATTGACTTGTTGGAGGACTCTACTTTCCCGTTACCAACTAGGTGATACGGGATCGAGAGTATCCTCTTGATATTCCATTTCTCGAAGAATTCAGCGGTTTTCTTTCATGTGATTTGGGGTCCGTTGCCATTATTACTTTCTTTGGGAAGACCGAATCGGCATATTTTGTTTCTCCATATTAAGGTAATTACTTTATGTTCCCGTATTTGGGAGAATGCTCCTACTTCCACCCACTTAGAGAAATAGGCAGTTAAAACCAAAAGGAATCGTACATTACCTTGCCCTGCTGGTAGGGGGCCCACGATGTCCATTCCCCATTTTATGAATGACCAAGGGGATGTGACTGAGTGGAGATGTTCGCCTGCTAAGTTTAAGACATGAAATTAGAATATTTTTCATTTGTGAATCATTGGGGCGTACTTTTGGCACTGCTCGTATATCTTCACGAAGTCCGCAACATCCTTTTTCATGGTGGGCCAGTAATATCCTACCCGTATGAGGCAGCTAACCGGTGCATGAGGCATCTGACCAGTGTTCGATTATCAGAATGAGCCCCACAATGGCCTTCATGAACTTCTTCAAGGATGCAGTGAGTTTGGTTCGGGCCCAAGCACTTCGCCAGAGGGCCGCCGTAGGTCCTCTTGTACAGACCTTTGCGGAGGACACTGTACTTGGCCACTTGCATTCCTAGTTTCTTGTCCTCTTTTTTGTCGCTAGGGAGTGTGCCGTCCTGGAGGTATGCGATAATAAGATTGGTCCAGTCCCAAGTTAAATTTATGGTTCTTACCTCGACTTGGTCTAGCGATGAGTTGAGGAGGTTGGCCATGTTTCCTTTCCCGGTTGTGATGCTTTTGGTGGCTGCGACTAGTTTGGCAAGGCCATCTGCCTTGACATTCTGTGTTCATGGGATTTGGTCAAGTGACATTCATCGAACTCAGTCAGTAGCTTGAAGATTTTGGTCTGTTTTGTTTTTTTGCAATCTCTGTTCCTTGATTTGGACAGTCCCCGTGACTTGATTGACTACGAGCTGGAAATCGCCGCGCAATTTCAACCATTTTTCTCCATATTTGAGTGCTAGTCTTAGACCTAGAATTACGACCTCATACTCGGCTCATTTTTAGTCATATCGGGGCACCGTATGGACTAGAGAATCACTTCGCCTGTTGGGACTTTGTGTACGAGTCCATGTCCGAACCCCGATGCATTCGATGCGCCATAGGTATATAGGAGCTAGTGATCTTGTGTTTGGAGGGAGCTTTGGACAGTTTCCGTTTGACTTCAAGCATTATCTTTGCGCTGAAGTCGGTTACGAAGTCCACGAGCACTTGTGACTTGATCGCCGTTCGCGAATGATACATGATATCGTGCTCACTCAGCTCTATAGCCCATTTGGCCAGCTTTCCCGATATTTTGGTTTTATTTAAAATGCTTATGAGGGGGAAGGCCGTGACGACCGAGATGGGGTGACATTGAAAATATGGTCCAAGCTTCTGTGAAGCTATGACTAAGGCGAAAACTAATTTTTCGAGGTGTGGGTACCTTGTCTGAGCGTCGACGAGTGTTTTGCTAATGTAATAGATGAGATGTTGCATACCTTCATTTTCTCGAATTAAGCATGCGGTTACATACCTCAGATATGGCTAGATAGACGAGGAGACGTACCGCAGGATCGGGTTTGAAAGCAAAGGCAGAGATGGTAGGTATGCCTTTAGTTCTTGCAGGGTCTGGATGCATTTGGAAGTCCATTCAAGACTATTATCTTTCTTGAGTACGCCAAAGAATTGATGGAATCTATCCGACGATCGCGAGATGAACCTTCATAGGGCGGCGACGCGACTGGTCAACCTTTGGACTTGTTTCTTGGTGGTCAAGAGTTCCGGTATCCCCTCAATGACTTTGATTTGGTCGGGGTTGACCTTGATTCCTCGTTGTGATACCTGAAAACCCAAGAACTTTCTCGAGGCTACACCGAATACACATATCTCTAGGTTCAGCTTCATTCCGTACAATCTGAGTATGTCGAAAGTTTTTTTTCAAATAATCGATGCACTCTTCTCCCCCTTTGGTCTTGACCAGCATATCGTCTATATATACCTCCATTGTTTTGTCGATCCGGTATTTGAACATCTTTGTCACCAACCTTTGATAAGTAGTTCTTGCGTTCTTGAGTCCAAAAGGCATGACCATGTAGCAATACGTTCCTTGGTGGGTGATGAACGTGGTTTTTTCCTGATCTTTTTCTTCCATAAGGATTTGATTGTAGCCTGAGTAAGCGTCCAAGAAGCTTAATTTGTGTGTGGCGAGGAGGAGCCAACAATGATTTTTTGAGCCTTAGCCAGGGACAACTTTGAAGCGGACACATCCACAACAGAAATTCCACGAGCAGGAAACCCTACCAAATGAAAGGGATCGGATAAAGCTCAAAAAGTGAAGAAGTAAAAGAGCAAAACCCTCACTCACCATGGGTCTTCACCTTCCAACCAAACCTCGAAGAGAGGTACTTCCAAGAACGTTCTTCTAAAGGAGCGATCAACAACAATTTTTCTACCCAATCACGGAAATCAGAGACATTCTCGATGGTTCCCATGGTTGCTGCAAAAGAAAAAGAAACAATCACGGTACTGATAGTCTGTCAAAAACAAAAAAAAAAGGAAAGTGAGCAAAATTGTACTCACGTGCAAAGTTCCACTTCTTAGGGAAGGGGAGATTTTCTTCACCTACTAAACCTGCATTAGGGACATCAACATACCGATCATACCACCGTCTATCCTTGTCATCATCTGGAATAACTAACACTCTTTTACTCCTAGCCGCAAGAGTAAAAACTCCTTGGCGGAATAGCATCGGGGGATAGAGGAGAATAAGATGATGGAAAGTAAAGGGGACAAAAGCTAAATTGGACAAATACCTAAGGCACGCAACTACCTCCAAATAAGAGGACCGACTTGTCCCAATAAAACATTGAAGAATCAACAAAATTTAATGATAACAGGGTCGATGGAGGCTTGAATCCTAATGTGAAAGGATAAGTATAAACATAAGAATACCAGTTATATAAGAGGTTATTCTTTGGTTATCATTAGGAACTACAACAGGAAAATTGGACTTCCAACAACAATCCCTACGTACGAGTGACACTAAACCCTCTATTATTTGGGTAGGATAAAGGTTAGCACTATCATGTGATGACATGGAAGAATCTGTTCACTCATGGCCTCACTATACTTGGCAAAAGAATACTCGGCAGGAACAATCTTATCGACTCTCGGCTCACGAAGTGGTTCATTGTGTTCTCTACTCTTTGATGAAGATCTAGAAGTCCTAGCCCTCGAAAAAGACAAAGAAATATTAGACCTAGAAGATGGCAGATGAGTAATATGGGAAGAAGAAGAACCCCTGGAAGGTGTAGAGCTTAAGCTCCTAAGTCTACCACCCCTCCTACTCTGTGTTGGAGCAGAAGAAGGAGTCAATTCATCTACAATAATGACCTTTTTTGATTGCTGGTTTGAAGAAGACATGTTTACAAGAATGAAAAATTTACAGATAAAGAAAGAAGGTTAGAAGTTTTTCGTGAAAGAAAAGAAAGGGAAATGGGTATTTATACTCGGAGGCGACCGTCAAAAAATGAAAAAAACAATGATGTGAAAGTCATAACTGAAACTGTCACTTCGTGACTGATGCAGCCGCAAAAAGACCTAAAATGTGCTGAATAATTGCATAACAAATCCGAGAATGCCACGTGGCACGGGCATTAAATTGAAGTGACAAGCGGCGTATACATTCAGAGAAGGATGCAATGGTACGAGTGAAGCGGCGGAAAAATATTCCCACCACAAATGAGTATCCACTTACCAAATATTTAATTGATAAATAAATGGTAAGTGGGGAGACTATCTGTATTGGTAAAAATAGGCTTCACACGTGTACTAATTATGATGATAGAGAAGTCTATGTGGAGCAATGAAAACATGACAACTGGACGAGACTTTATGAAGAGGTACGAGACAAAGAGGAACGGAATGGCATACCCACGAGGTAGTTAGATACGGGAATCTCAATCTAATTGAGGAGATGAAGAGACACGGTCAGAATGAATCAAGGAAGAATAAAGGGCAGATTCGAAGATATTCAATCAATGAGCCAAACGTTACATAATCTTCATGCAACAATTACGATTAACCATTGTAACGTTACATTAATGCCATTATTAGTCATTAATGCGCAATCATTAAAGAGAGTAGACGTTATATTAAGAAATTCCCTATAAAAGAGAGTAAAATATAACTTAACTTCTAAAGACACATTCGAACCACTATTGAAATATACTTTCTTTTACGCATCTTTGCTGTTTTTTGTTTACGAGTCTAATTACAATTATTAGCGTATTCTCTTGGTTATCATAAATCCGAATACTTTTTAAAATAGCTTTGGCAGAAAATCAAATTCTTTGGTTAAACATTTATCTTTAGCAGTGAAGTCCTAAGTCCAACTTGGACACTTGGTGTCTTCGTTAACAGCTTAACATTAATTTCACGCTTGATTACTCGTTCAAATTACAACAGTAACAATATCGAATGCTTTTTAGTTTTAAAGTACTAGTTTTGTTGGAAAGAAGTGAATGTTACATTTCCTTCCTAATTAAGATAATGACAAAAGTTTTTTTAATATGTTTTTTACTTATATAAAGGGAATATAGTGAAATAAAATAACAACAATATTTCGCAGGATGAATAAAATATTTTATCTAAAGGGAGTTGGAGGGATTTCCCTCTGGGACCAAGTATAAATTCAACAAGTACCATACTCCGGCGGGAAAGGGAGTAAGTTTTTAGTGGCATTGTGCACTTATTTTTTTTTTAATTTTTTATTTGTGCTTTTTCTTTTTCAAACATTGGGTTGTAGGGTGTAGGATAATGGGTGTTGGATACTTTAAAATAAATAGAAATGCAAGAAAGAAAGTGGGAAATAGAGAAATGGCATATATAGTTCAGTCAGACTAGCGTTTTCTTCTTTCTTTGAAACATTGGACATTTGTCTGTGTGTGCTTTTCATTGTTGGACCTTTGGACATTTGTCTGTGTTACAACAACAACGACCCAGCAAAATACCACATAGTGGAGTCTGGGGAAGGTAGTGAGTACGCAATCTTACTCCTACCCCGAGGGGTAGAGATGCTGTTTCCGAAATACCCTCAGCTCAAGAAAGGAAAGAAAAGAAAAGAGAAAAAAAGAGACAATATTAGTACCACCATCGTATACCATAAAAATAATAACAACATCATGAAAACCAGAAAATAGGTGCAAAGAAAAAAGCGGTAACCATCAAATACACTCGTCTCTATGACCAACTAAAGAGTATTAGGACACAACATCGTCACTAGCTCTCACAGACAAAAAACCCTACCAAAGGAACGAACTAAGGAAAAGCTCGACTACCTCCTAACCTACAACCCTAATACTCGACCTCCACAACTTCTTATCAAAGGCCATGTTCTCGGAAATCTGAAGCCTCACCATGTCCTGCCTGATCACCTCTCCCCAATACTTCTTAGGCCGCCCTCTACATTTTCTCGAGCCTTCCATGACCAGCCGCTCACACCTCCTTACCGGAGCCTCTAGGCTTCTCCTCAGAACGTGCCCAAACCATCTAAGTCTCGCTTCCCGCATCTTATCGTCAATGGGATCCACACCCACCTTCTCCCGAATAACAACATTCCTAATCTTATCCATCCTAGTGTGCCCGCACATCCACCTCAACATCCTCATCTCTGCTACTTTCATCATCTAGATATGTGAGTTCTTAACAGGCCAACACTCAGCCCCATATTTCATGGACGGTCTAACCACCACTCAGCCCCATATTTCATGGACGGTCTAACCACCACTCTATAGAACTTACCTTTGAGTATCAGGGGCACTTTTTTGTCACACAGGACTCCAGATGCTAACCTCCACTTCATCCACCCAACGCCAATCCGGTGTGTGACATCCTCGTCGATCTCCCCTCCCCCTTGGATAACCGACCCAAGGTACTTGAAACTGCCTCTTCTCAGGATGACCTGTGCTTCAAGCCTCACATCCACGTCCATTTCCCTCGACTCATAGCTGAACTTGCACTCCAGGTACTCTGTCTTTGTCCTGCTCAGCTTGAAACCCTTAGAATCAAGTGCCTGTCTCCAGACCTCCTTCCTATCGTTAACACCGGCTCGCGACTCATCAATCAGAACTATGTCATCAGTGAATAACATGCACCATGGCATGTTGTCTCTATAAAATCAGGGAGGGGCCTGTAGGCAGTGACTAATGTTATTAAAAACATTTTTAACAACTTGACCGCTGCTATAGTGGTAATATTAAGGATGCTATCTATTCTAATCACTTTCAATAGATTTTATACCTTTTTTCGTAAGGTTTTAGTTCGTTGGGTAACTCTTTTTGCAAGAGGTAGTAAGCATTCCATGAAATAGTCGTAATACGCGTAATACAATGTCGACACTATCCTAACTAAAAAAAGGAACTTACGATCCAATTTAATTTGATTATTTACTATAAAGGGAAATGTAACAATATGTCAGTTTGCTAGTGTGGCGAACTCAGAATGTTAAAGTCATGATTGCTACTTCCACTAAGTCGGTGAACTGGCCCGTTGAGGTCGTCCTCGTTTGCTCGGACATCGGCACAGTATGCATTGTGTCAAGTGGTTGGAGGATACTTCATCGGCCTACTCAACAATTTTTTGGTTGCTTTCGAACCATCTTTACTCAACCCGTTCTAAAAGGCTGCGACAGCCATTCCTTCGGATACATTTGGTAGAGTCATTCTTACTCGGCTGAACTGGGCGAGGTAGTCCCTTAGTCCCTCTCCAAAGGATTTCCTGATGGAAAATATGTCATTTACTCTCACCTCGTCCTTCTTGGCTTCGGCATGGGCGGTTACAAATTCATCGGCCATTTCTTCGAAGTTTTCTATGGAGCGAGCCGGTAGTTGTGAATACCACGTCAATGCTCCTCCCGTGAGGGTTTAGCCAAACATTTTTAGCAAAATGGAGGATACTTGCTCTTTGGCGAGGTCGTTACCTTTCACGGTGGTGACATAATGAGTCACATGATCTTCATGATCGGTCATGGCGTCATATATACTGAGGTAGGTCAACATTTTGAAGGTCTTTGGTATGGTATGCAGGGCTGCATCGTCATTGTAAGGCTGCTCAATGAACCGGCTGGCATCCCTTTTTGGTTGCAGCTTAGGGGCGCCCAGTATCTTATCAACCCGGCCTTGGTGTTCTTTCATCTGGTCTCGGAGTGCCTTGTTTTTATTTTTCATTTCGTCCATTCTTTTTAGTGTGACGGTGAAGGCATTGTCACTTGCACTATCAATGACATTGTGAGTTATACCTGTCATTGGAGGGAGGGGTTGGTTGCACTGCTCGTCTATTTGTTGTATACTGCAAGATTTTTCAGTTTCTGCAGTCGCGCCTGGAGCGTGTTTGTTGATGATGCTTGTTAGCGTGTCAGTTAACCACACCTCGAGGAGACTTTTCACAGACGGGGGTGTCCCTTCCTCTGCAGACGTGGAGGCTCCTTTACCACGGGGTTTTGTTATGCTATAGTGTGGGGGTGGTGACTTTTCTCGTCTAGGGGACGCACTGGGCGTCGTTCCCTCATCTGCAATTTCATTGATGACGTTCATGAGGTTGGTTGGGAGGTCACTTGTTATCCTCGTCCTTTATTCTCGATTACCTACCATGTAGGGTTTTGTATACACAAAAAAGGAGGTCCTGGATTTTTTGACGTTAGTCACCCGTGTTAGTTATTTGTCTAGAGAACACTAAAAATTTAACTAAGAAATTCCCACAGACGACACCAAATTGTTTGACCAAAAAAAACGTGTACCTTGGTTCAGATAATTAAATTTATGTGAACAAGGGATAATCTTAGTTAACAATAATATCCTTAGGTGGAGTTTTCAAAGAAGCAATAAATATTAGATGGATCAGTCGGACAGTGGCAATAACATGAAATAGTTTTTCTATAAACTGTTTACCTTGAAAATGGTATTAACAATTATATTTAGTTTGTGGTTCTAAAAATATGTGATTTATTTTGATACTAGTGGTTAGGTGATAAATGCTAAGTGTAAGTAAGAGAGAAATGATAAGCAAATCGGTATGGTCACAAGACTAGGCACCTCGAGCTTAGTAGTATCGGACCTCAAGTGTATTCTTTAGCAGTTGATAATGAACAATAAATGAAGAACAATAAATGAAGACAATAAATGGAGAGCAATAAATCTGTAGAGTAATTGTTGAGTACGTTTAATCAAGAAAAGTAGAGAATGTTCTATTGCTGTGAATATTCATGTGTGTTACAAAATGATAGGGGTCCCCTTTATATAGGAGGGGAGAATCCCAACAAAGTACATGTCTAATTATGACAAAGAAATGCTATTGGTACAGCTGTATAATGACTTAGTATGGATGTGTACTATTTCTTGCAGACCCTGTCAGTTCTAACCACGTGTCCTTGGGAATTTCCCGCCTTTCCATGACAGTCATCGATTTTCATACTGCCTCGAGGTATGCTGTGATGAGACTTAGATATACCCTCTCGAGGGGAGCACTTCGGGGTCGAGCCTCAGACTCTGCTTCGAACCTCTCGAGACCGGGCTTGTAATGTTACAAAGGCCTCCAAATCGGACTCCCCGATTTTGGCCGTATACAGATAGTCCCCACGTTTCTTAGAGTGAAATGATAAGAAACGATTTGAGTTCTCTGACTCTCCGACGTCCCCATCATAACGTCAGTCATGTGGTGCCAGCGGTTGATGTGACAAAAAGGGATGTTCAAAGGTCACACTTGCACGACTTTCGAAGAGCATTGAATCGATTATGGCGGTTGGCCGTCCTTCTGCCTTCTCCAATACACATAACTGACCAATATAAGTACCCCAATCCTTCACTCCTTAACCTTTTACTTTCCACCATATCTTCAAACTTCCAACAACTCTTCTTACTTCTTTCTTGTGTTCATCTCTCAACCAATTTCTTCCTTTTCTTCTGAAATCTTTCAGCAAAAATGGCAAAAACCTCTAAAACCGTTCCCCAAGATGATAAAGCTTCTTCATCATCACGCTCATCTAAGAGCAAAGCAGTAGTGCCTCCTCGTATTGAGGAGTGTATCCCCGGACCTTGTGAAACATCCTCCGATTTCAAGGTCGACAAACCTTCTTCGAAACTTGGGCGATGTGAACCCATGTCCTGATACATTAGCCTGATAACCGTAACTGAGAAGGTGAAGGCCGATTGCCGTTGGGGGGAGGCTGTACAAGTGGAGATTCCTTCTCATGAGCAAGACATAAAATCACATAAAGCCGGTTTCCTTAGTGTATACACATATCCTTTTACCCTAGGTCCGGTATAACCATCTTCGCCATCGATAAACCCCGTGACCCCGACGGTAGATTAGGCTTCTATTTGTTTTTTTTTGTGTAAGGGCTGTAAGCTTGAGATTTGTAAATATGTTTCGTGAACCTTTATTATATATGAAAGAATCTTCGCTTTTCGTCACTTCCCATCTTTCCTTTGTTTTTTCGGAATAAATTTTATGCTTGTCGAAAATCAATCAGATGTGTTAGACTTATAACATAAAACCCTTGGGTTTTCATGCTTGACGAATAATCGATAACAGTTGACCATTTAGGGTTCGATCCTCGAGTTAAGTTTTGATTCGGGACTTTCGACCCTTAGGTTTCTAAAACATTGACCCTTAGGATATTTTTAATTTGTCCATTAGGATCTTTAGATTGGCCCTTAGGCTCTTTAGGTTGGCCTTTAGGCTCTTTTTAGGTTGGGTCGATTTGACCTCTAATATGGCTATTGTTTCCCCCATTCTGGCTAAAGGCTTTTAAAGTTTTGGTTATGCCTTGGCATGTTTTTTGTTCTTCCGACTCTTCGACGACTCAAATAAGAACCTTGATTATAAGTCGACATGCGATGATGATTGAATACCTCGTGAGGTTCTCTCTAAGGCTGATTTTTCAAAGCCTTTTAATTGTTCGGAGCTGATATTATTGAAGCTCCTTTGCTTATACTGAGGGTAGCCTAATTAATCAGTTTTTTCGAAGTGTTTGAAGGCCTTTAGATTTTATGGCGTATGTCAGACGTCTCCGAGCCATGTTAATTTGGCCGTAGCCTTTTAATGTGATCATAGTCTTTATGTTCGGTCGTAGACTTTAGTCCCCGGGTGAGATGACCTTGGCGTCTATATCGAGGGTATGCCTTTTTAGGGGTCTTACAAGTTCGAACATATAGCCTTGGCCTTAATATTGGGGTTATGCCTATTTAAGGTCTTATAAACTCGGGCATGCCTCGTTGAGGTCTTACAGATTCGATGTTGCCTCACTGAGGTCTTACGAACTCGAAGTTGCCTCATTGAGGTCTTGTAAGTTCGAGTTTTTGGTGAGCGGTAAGCTGATTGTCGATGACAGTCCCCGAGTGTTCGGGCGTGTTTGGCCCTCGAGCCGTTGGATGAGAATACAATAGACTTCTTGGAGGCACAAAGTGTATGAAAAAATGTTTCTTCGATTACTTGATGTATGCGTACATGTTTTTGCTCTCAGGGGATCAATTATTCTATATGGACATGGTTCATTTGACCTTTGGCCCAATATTACATTCTCCTATAGAAGCCCTGTTAGGCATGACTTGATTTCTTCAAAAAGATAACCTCCGAGGGTGATGCCCCCCAGTATTCGAGGTTGATTGAAAAGGAGCATTGAATACTTGTTGATTTCTCCTTAGGTAGCATATATATGTTTCCTCGTTAAAAACTTCGCTGGTAAAACCCATTTGTAAAACCCGATCTAAGGGAAAAAGAGTGCAATGCATGCTTTAAAACCCAAGGCCTTCGAGTTGAAGGGTGCTTTGACTCCTCTCAATCAAACATCTGTAATAAGTTAGTATGAAACATAAATGGAAAGGGAGAAGGTTATACCTTAACAATAATAACGTTTGAGTATCAATATGTTCCAATTGCTTGGTAGTTGCTCGCCTTCCATGTTGCCAAGTTTGTAGGACCCTTTGCCTACTAATCCGAGGATGCGGTAGGGTCCTTCCCAGCTAGAGCCTAGCTGCCCTTCGTTTGGGTTTCGAGTGTTGAGGGTGACTTTCCTTAGGACTAAGTCCCCGGCTCCGAAGTATTGGAGGTTTGTTCTTCTGTTATAGTATCTTTCGATCCTTTGTTTTTGGGCGGCCATTCGGACCAGTGCAGCCTATCGCTATTCATCTAGTAGCTCGAGGGGTGTAGTCATGGCTTCGTTGTTCGAGTCCTCGGTGTCATGCCGAAATCTGGCGCTCGGTTCCCCGACCTCGACCGGTATCAAAGCCTCGGACCCATATACCAAAGAGAACAGTGTCTCTCCTGTGCTTGACTTCGAAGTTGTTCGATACGCCCATAGCACTTCGGGCAACACTTCTCTCCATTTTCCCTTCACATTTTCTAGCCTCTTTTTCAAGTTTTGAATAATTGTCTTGTTCGTGGACTCGGCCTGACCATTTACGCTTGGGTGATAGGGCGTTGATGGGATCCTTTTGATTTTATGATCTTCGAGGAATTTCGTCACTTTGCTGCCAATGAACTGCTTCCCATTATCACATGTAATCTCGGAGGGGATCCTGAATCGGCATATGATGTGGTCCCAGATGAAGTCAATGACTTAATTTTCCCTTATCTTCTTGAAGGCCTGTGTTTCCATCCACTTCGAGAAGTAGTCAGTCATAAATAGAATAAATCTAGCTTTACCTGGCGCCGTTGGTAGGGGGCCGACGATGTCCATCCCCCATTTCATGAATGGCCACGGTGATAAGATTGAATGTAGTTGTTCCGGTTAGGTGAATCATTGGTGCAAACCTTTGGCATTTGTCACACCTTCGAACGAATTCCTTGGTGTCCTTTTCCATTCTATCCCAATAGTAACCCGCTCTGATCACCTTTCGAACTAAAGAATCGGCACCGGAGTGGTTTCCACAAGTGCCTTCATGGATTTCTCGAAGCACATAATCGGTGTCCCCCGGTCCTAAGCATACTTCTAGAGGCCCATCGAAGGTCCTTCTATATAGCATTCCATTCTCGTCGAGTGAAAATCGAGCTGCTTTGGCTCGGAGAGCCCTCGATTCTTTTGGGTCCGTGGGTAGCTTCCTGTTTCTCAAATAGTCGATGTACTTGTTCCTCCAATCCCATGTCAGATTTGTTGAATTGATCTCGGTATGGCCTTCTTCAATCACCGACTTGGATAGTTGTACAACAGCCGCTGAGAGTATGTCATCTTCTTCGACGGACGATCCCAGATTTGCGAGTGCATCGGCCTCGTTGTTTTGTTCTCGAGGTATGTGGACCAGAGTCGACTTTGCAGCGATGCAATGTGACTTGAAGATTGTCTAAGTATATTTGCATCCTATCTTCCCGAACCTCGAAGCTCCCATTTACTTGGTTCACTACCAGAAGGGAGCCACATTTTGCTTCGACGGCTTCTGCTCTTAGGCCCTTGGCCATCTCGAGACCTGCAATCATAGCCTCATACTTGGACTCATTGTTAGTAAATTTCAAAGTTATTACAGATTGTCTAATCATGCCGCGCGTAGGTGGTTTAAGAACTATGCCGAGCCCGGACCTTTTCATGCTCGAGGCATCATTAGTGAATAGAGTCCATACCCTCGATGATGTGCCCGTTTTTAGCAAGAGTTCTTTCTCTACCTCGGGCATGAGGGCAGACGCAAATTCGGCCACGAAGTCCGCCAAAATTTGGGACTTGATAGCTGTTCAAGGTTGGTACTTGATCTCATTCCCTCCGAGTTCGATGGCCCATTTGGACAATCGACCTGTTAATTTAGGCTTATGTAAGATGTTTCGAAGAGGGTATGTTGTTAAAACATATATACGATGATATTGAAAATAAGGTTTCAATTTTCGGGATGCACTTATTAATGCGAGAGCTAATTTTTCTAAGTGCGGATACCTGGTTTCAGCATCTCCCAGGGTCCCACTTACGTAATAGAGAGGGATTTTTGTACCTTGTTCTTATTGAACCAACACACCACTACTTCGGATACGGCTAGATATAAGTACAATGTTTTGTCCATTTTCGGAGTGGGGAGCAAAGGTGGGCACGAGAGATACCGCTTTAATTCCTCTAAGGCATGTTGGTATTCCGGAGTCCACTTGAAGCTATTTTTCTTCTTGAGTAAGGAGAAGAAGTGAGGACTCCGATTTGATGACCTCGAGATGAATCGACCTAAAGCTGCTATCCTCTCAGTCAGCCACTGTACGACGTTCACATTATTCACCACAGTGATTTCTTTGATGGCCTTGATTTTGTCGGGGTTGATCTTGATCCCCCTGCTCGACACTTGTTCACGTCCTACCAACACTACTATATAAGTAGGCAGGCATGGGTCATGTAGCTTTTACCCGAGAAGGTCGGGATCGAATCCACAGAGAGTCTTTATATGGGAGTGAGTGTTTAAGTGAGATAATAGGGCAGAGTGTTACTAATTACACTTCTAAACATATTGGGTTGAACTATACTAAGATTAGTTCTAAGGATTTTGTACTAACTAATAATTGCGATGTTTTGTTGGTGTTTTCTTATATTGGTAAAGGCACTAGGGTCGTGACCTTTGCCTAGGTGGATGTGCGACGATTTTCAAGTCTAAGGCCGGGGAATTCACTAGGGATACAACTATAGCCAATGCACTCAGGTGCCCACTCTATACCTCTCGGTAGTTTGAGTGGCATTACCCAAATTGACTCTCTCTCGAGACCAATGGTGTATCAATTAAGCAAGCAAGTAAGGCTTAGGTAGGGTATTACTCTCTCGAGGTTTAACCCGTTAATTAGGGCTCAAGTAGGGTTTTACCATTTTCTGGGTTCAACCCAATTGATTGGGACTACCAATCTATTAATAATGCCCTAATTTCCTATTAGGCTAATTTTCTAGACTCAAGTCCTCTTTCTCAAGAAGGACCCAAGTCATGAAAGGGCTAATTAGTGTTTGCAACCACAAATTATAGCAATAACAACACCAAATTAGCTTAAATAGCTAACACACTAATTTCCCAACCTTAATTTAACAAACCCATTACATACCCACACTAGGGTTGAGCCAAAACCCTAGCTAATGGGTCTAGCTACTCATAATCAAAGTAGAAACCAATGATAGAGAAGAAGAAGAACCCATTACTCTATAATTAACAATGAAAATTGAAATTCCAATGTTAAAATAGCAAGAACAAAGCTAAAAATGCAAAAACCCTAGGCACAAGAACGAGTTTCAGCTCTGAAAATTCTCAGATGTTCTAAAAAAATTACAAAATAGTCTATTTATACTCGGCCAAATTTTCGGACAAAATTGCCCCTGAGGATCTACCGCGGACCGCGAAAATACGACCGCGGTCCGCGAAACTTGACTGGGCTTTGAATTGTAGCTTGCTGAATCTGAACCACCGCGGACCGCGAAGATAGGACTGTAGCCGCGGTGGATTTTGCTTTGGGAATGGTTCTCTGAACCTGATCTTCGCGGACCGCAAAAATGCGACCGCGGCCGCGGCCGCGAAGAGGCCTTGCCTTGAATACTGGTTCTCAAATGTTGATTTTCGCGGACCGCGAAACTGCGACCTCGGCGCGAAGAGGTCTTTCCTTGAATGCTAGTTCTCAGAAGTTGATCTTCACGGACCACGAAAACATGACCGCGGCCGCGAAGACCCATTGCCTGATAACCTTTCTTGTCCTTGATTCTTGTGCTGGATTCACTCCTGTTTTGAGCATGTTTTGGACTGCATGTCCTCATTTCTGGTTCAATCCTGCAACAAGTATAATGTGTAAGCTCACGGGACTATTTTGTGTACAATTATATCCAAAACTATGGTAAAGAGGAACGGAAAACGAGGCGAAAATCCAAGTTATCAACTCCCCCAACATAAGCTCTTGCTTTTCCTCAAGCAAACGAAAGAAGCCCCACCCATGAGATAGACTCCTCGAAAATCTGGTTGTCCTAATGGTGATCTCAACTAGCATCAATTGGGACTAACCATAGCCCTTAATACACATGCATCATTGACATTGTTTGAATCTTTTAAAACCATAGTTTCAAGTGTGATACAAGAGCTTCAAGAGTTGTTCCAAATCATCAGTGCGACTCTAACTACCACCTTGGTCAGTGTGGATCCCAGACTCTTATTCCGCGACTCTCCCAAAACACCTCACTTTGAGAATAATAACACTCAGAACAAGGAATATAGGGCATCGCTCATCTCTCATCAAAGAAAAAGTGCCAAGACCGGCTCAAAGTACCATAGGCTTGCCCTTTGTGTAAATCACCACTAATGTAGGCTTCACTCGACTTGAGATCATACAGGACTTTCTGTGGAATCATCATGAAGGATTTTGGTCAAGGGTAGGAAGTATTTGGTCAAAGTGAGTTCTATCTTTCCTTAGGCACTTCATTTTCAATTTTTTTTTATTTACATTTCCTTGATTTTTTTTTTGCATCATTTTATCCTTTTCAGGGTTGGAGAGAGACACTGTCAAACCTTTTGTTCATTTTAGGCACTTCACTTTCCTTTCATACATCCCAAACCCCTTACACTTCTTCTTCTTCAATTCCCTTTTTATTTCTTTTTGTTCTTCAAGCTTTTATTTTTCTCTTCTTTTTGTGCCTTCTTTTTCACTTAATTGCATCCCTTGTCTCTCCCCCAAACTTATGCTTTTTTGCCTAGCGCCAAGGAAAGATCGGGTGCCAAGAGAGGGTAAAAGAATGGTTGAAGGCTTGTAGCTTGGTTATCGAAATAAGGGTTTAAGGCTCAAATGGGTTGACTAGGGAACATGTCTTTTGGAAGGCCATGGAAGTGTCCAGTTTTGTTCAAGTCAAGGGAAGCCTATAGTCACTTCTCAAGTCAAGTTATACCTAGAATTTCGCCTAGACAACACTCAGGGCAAGTTCTAGACTTGTGGCACGGAACTTAGACTTGCAATTCGAATTCCTCACCACTCAATGCTAGGGGATTGCCATAGAAACCGAATCGAGGGCCCACTACGACCTTGGTTGTGTTTTGAGTAACAAAAATGGTCCCGAAGAACCACCCGATGAATACCGGTCAACACAAGAGTCTCAAAATCGCCACCATCACCCTCCTAAACACAACGATTTGTCTTTGACCATGGGATCAAAGGCTACTGTGTTAGGCCCAAGTGAAGCTTTTCTTGAGGAACCATTATTCATTAACTAGAAAAAGGAGAAAAAAAGAAGAAAAACCAAAAACAAAAATAAAAGAAGGGAAAAAAATAGGAAAGAACCGTGGCATTAAAAAACTAAAGGTTTATTGCCCGCGCGAAAACTAAAGAAGAAGCTATAAAATAAAAATAAGAAGCTATAAAATAAAAAGTGCGTAAAGTAAAGTGCGTGGGATAGAATGAATATGTACATGAGGGGAATTTAGATGAATATACATAGGGGATGAATATTTACAATGGATAATTAACTTATACATACCAAAAATAGAAAAGTCTACAGTACCAAAATGGAAATAAAGTAAAGAAAAGAAAGAAAAATATTGTCATAATTATACAACCCATGATATCAAATGCCTAACAGGGCCACTCCCCCAACTAAGATATAGCATTGTCTTCAATGCTACATATCAACTATAGAACCTCAAAAATAATGGGAGAGATAGAGAGGAGAGAAAACTCCCTATTGGCCCTCGGCCTGCTGTGGTCCATGCTGCTGCTGCTGAATCGTTGAAGAGGTAGGGTCTGATGGTGGCTGAGACAATGAAGGTGCCGGGTCTGCTACTACTGCCTGAGGCTGGGCCTGTGGAAGGATTGGGTCAACTGCTACCTGATAGTGAGCTCCTGATGTCTGGGCCTCCTGACTCTGAGTGGAAGGCTCTGCCAATACAAGCTTGATGCCCTGAGGAGTATCCACCTCCTTTCTCAACTTTGTTGCTGCTGCTGTTGCTGTGAAGGCTGTTGTGACTGTTGCGGCTGCTCAGCGGGATCTGCTAGCAACATCTCCAACGGTATCTGATCCCCCGTAAGAGTATCCACCTCCTTTCTCAACTTTGCTACCTCCTCCTTTGATGCCCGAGTCTTTCTCAATTTCTTTGTCTCTTTGGCCAACTGTGTTAGTGCTCTCTCATAGGCACCAACTGCATCCAAGATCTTCTGGTGGTTGGCCAGAATCTCCTTTAGGGCGCCCTCAACGGACTGTGGGACCTGCGGTGGGGGGGGGGGGGGGAAGCGGGGGCTGCCCAAACTGAAAAAATTGCGGTCGGCTTTGTTGATGTTGACTGCATCCAAGTAGTGAGGCTGGTGAGAGTCTGGTTCAGCCTGTGAGCAGTCATGGGGTAGGCTCTGGTGGAGAGGATGTCTGTGTCGGCAGAGGAGGAGGGGCCTGGAACTCCTTCAGGAATGGATGGCTGGGGAAGTGAGGATGCCTCAACCACCACTGGCCAGTGGAAGCAACTGACTTACCCTTTGACTTCTTCTTTGGGTTGTCATCATCTTTAAAATCATACCAAGAGAAGGGCTTGATGGGCTTTACTTTGTTGTCAAACCTCTTCTTGGTTACCCCATGATCTTCACAATAAAGAGTCAAATAATGAGGGAAGGGGTAAGAAGTGTCACCTGTGCTGACAACTTGTCTAATCACCTCTGACATTACATTCCCCACATTGATGGGGTATCCAGCCATGATAGATAACACTAGTACAACCCGACTGAGGGGGAGTGTCTAATCATGATGTGTCGGGTCAAGTCTGCTGCAGACAAATGTCTCCCACCCTTTGGCTTCAAAATTAAGGGACTTCCTGGTGATGGGCTTCCCAGCAGTCAGCTACTCTGGAGTCTCCCCGGGCCTAGCCAAGTGCAAAGCCAACCAATTTCTAGCAGCATCTTTTTCAGCCAACCGCTCTCGATACAAGTGATTATCAACAACATCCATCTCCAAGTATTCATTTATTGACTTTCCATCGAAGGGCACTGTGAGATTTCTGACCTGAGATGCCTTTGAGTCCTTTTCGAGAAATAGGAGATTGGTGTAGAACTCTTTCACTATGTGTTCATTGCCATCAGGAAGATATTCATTGAAGTAAGTCCACCCTCGTCGGTCCCGGAATTGTTGTTTCACATTAGGGTTGTAAGTCGCCAACTCCCTAGCAGAAAAAGTCCGCTCCGGAATGATGGAGCGTGAAGTCCACAAATCCCTGAACCTGTGAAATACTGATTCACTAACAAATCTGTCCTGCCATGCATCCAGATTCGAGTCCGCTCAACCCCCTCAACCACCTGTGGTTCACCCTCATTGTCATTACTAGAGTCCTCATCAGATAAGGACGCTGTCGGGGAGGTGGTGTCCGTGTGACCGGCCTCATGGTCTGAGCCCTCAGATGATTCAGCATGTGCATATTCTTGCTCCGATACTTGGGCAGGGGGAGAATCATCCGAAGGTTCATTGGTTAATCTGAATGTAGAGGAGTTGTCCTCTACATACTCCGGGATGGACTCAGAAGAGGGATCTAAAGGAACATAGTCACTATCAGAGTGAGAAGCCTCTTTGTCAGCCTTCCGGATAATTTTCCTTGTCTGCTTAATAGATTCTTGTACTTGAGGAGTTAGCTTCCTCATTGTCTTTCCTTTCCCTCGGGAGGAATTTTCTCCCCCTGTTGGTTTACGACCTCCGCCGCGTGATTGAACATTTTCTGCAAACAAACACAAGTAGATATGGTTAGTATCCAAAATAATGTAGCACAGTCTGATACATTGAATATTGGAGAACAAATGTGCTGATGAAGGACAACCGCGGACCGCGAAAAGTCGACCGCGGACCGCGGTGGTTGACCCAAGGGAAAAACATCTCTCTGAATCTTCACTTCGCGGACCGCAAAAAGGCAACTGCGGCCACGAAGCTTGAGGTTCAGAGAGGTAGCATGCAGAGCAACAGGGACCGCGGGCCGCGAAAAGTCGACCGCGGACCGCGGTGGTTGACCCAAGGGAAAAACATCTCTCTGAATCTTCACTTCGCGGACCGCAAAAAGGCAACTGCGGCCACGAAGCTTGAGGTTCAGAGAGGTAGCATGCAGAGCAACAGGGACCGCGGGCCGCGAAAAGTCGACCGCGGTCCGCGAAAACTGATACCTGGACTGAAATATGAGGGATCGCGGTCCGCGAAAAAGGGACCGCAGACCGCGAAGATGACTGAGATTTAGGGCTTCCAGATTTTACTGTTTTATGCTCAATTATTGACCCCCTACATATTTAATCAGTGTAATTGAATACCAAGGGCCTAAAATGAACATTTGCGGACTAACCCTAGCATTTTGAAAGCCTAAAAGTGATAAAACAACTATGAGAAGAAGAGAAGAAGAGAAGAAGTTACCAATTAATGAAGAAAATAAGAAAATAAAGAATTTAACTAATCACAAATGCACTTACTAGATGCTTGGATGAAGTGTTGGATGAATGCAATGAAGTTCAGGTTAGGTAGGATGAAGACACAGTTCACAGATGCTCTGGGTAATTCAAGTGCGTAAAGTAAGAAATGAAGCCCTAATAGTCTATATATAGAAAATAAAGGGGGCCCAACTTACCCATCGCGGACCGCGAAAAACCAACCGCGGTCAGTGAAACGACCTGGGCCTGCAGCAAATGGACTTCGCGAATCGCGAAAAAGGGACCGCGGCCGCGAAGCAAACTTCAGAGAAGCTTCTTTTTGATACTTGAAAATTTTTTGGACCAGTTGGGCCTCACGGACCGTGATAAATCAACCGCGGCCGCGAGGAAAACTTTAGAGAATTGTATTATTATTATTTTTGTTTTAACACTTAGTTAAATTTTTGCACCAAAAGAGCTTCGCGGACCGCAAAAAATCGACCGCGACCGCGAAGCAAACTTCAGAGAGTTGTATTTTTGACACTTAGTCAAATTTTTGCACCAAAAGAGCTTCGCGGACCGCAAAAAATCGACCGCGACCGCGAAGCAAACTTCAGAGAGTTGTATTTTTGACACTTAGTCAAATTTTTGCACCAAAAGAGCTTCGCGGACCACGAAAAATCGACCGCGGCCGCGAAGCAAACTTCAGAGAGTACCCTATACCATACTTAGCCAAATCTCCTGTGTCAAAATCAACCTACACATCCACAACCAGTTAGTGTAACCGTGAAACCTATTCTAACAAGAAAAATAAAGAAAAATGAAAGCAAAGACACTTGGGTTTCCTCCCAAGAAGCGCCTGATTTAACGTCGCGGCACGACGCATGATACCACAATCACTTCAAATGAAGGAGGGCCACCACGTGGCTATCATCGATTTTTCCAAGATAATGCTTTACCTGATGAACGTTGACTCTGAATACTTCACCACTCTTGTTCTTAAGATCGAGAGCCCCAAATGGAGTAACACATACTACTTCAAACGGCCTGCTCCACTTGATTATCTCATTTTTTACCACCTCTTTCATAGCTTCATTCAATCTTCGTTGATGTTCCACGGAGGATTTGGCACCATCCTCCAATATAATCTTGTGCATGCAAAAGGCGGTGCTAATACCCCGAATATCCGCCAAGGTCCACCCGATCGCTTTCTTCCTCCTCCTTAGCACTTTCAAAGTTGAATCTACCTGCACTTGGGTTAAGCAAGAAGAAAGAATAACTGGTAAAGTACAAGAGGGACCAAGGTATTCATACCTGAGATGAGAAGGAAGTGGCTTCAATTCCATATTCGGAGGTTCTTCGATTGATGGCTTTGTTGGCGGGGTCTTCCTGTTCTCCAAATCCAGGGACAATTTTATGGGAGTGTAAGAATAGGACCCCATCCCTTGAAGGGCATGGGTGCTCTCAAGAAAACCATCTACCATTGAGTCCTCATGATTCAAGAAGGCCAACTCCACAGGGTCATCCAAATTGATCATCGCACTGGCATCATCAATAATAACCTTAGAAATGAGGTTCATAAAAGAGCAAACTTCAGTGTTGTTGGGCTGTCTCATGGATTTGCAAACATGGAAGACCACTTTTTCATCACCCACTCTGAATGTGAGTTCTCCCGCTTCAACATCTACCAAGGCCTTACCCGTAGAAAGGAAAGGCCGCCCTAAGATTATGGGGACTTCACAATCGACCTCACAGTCGAGGATCACAAAATCTGCCAACAATATGAACTTGTCCACTCTCACCAAAACATCGTCAATGATACCTAGGGGCCTCTTCATTGATCTATCCGCCATTTTCAAGTGCATAGAGGTCTCCCTAGGTTGTCCAATGGCCAAGGTCTTGAACACAGAATATGGCATCAAATTTATGCTTGCCCCAAGATCACATAGGGCTTTTGCAAAGTTTGCACTACCAATCGTGCAAGGAATAGTGAAGGCACCCGGGTCTTCAAGTTTCGGCGCCATGGAGTGAACAATAGCACTCACTTGGTGAGTCATTTTGATGGTCTCACACTCCATGTACCATTTTTTTGTCACTAAGTCCTTCATGAACTTAGCGTAACCCGGCATCTGCTCCAAAGCTTCCACCAATGGAACATTTATAGTAAGCCTTTTCATCATATCAAAGAACTTTTTAAACTGGGTTTCTTGTTTCTGTTTTGCTAATCTCTGAGGATATGGAGGAGGTGGCCTAGGCAAAGGTGCCTTGGGGGCCACCAATTCCGGCATGTCAATTATGTGTTCCCTAGATGGGTTCACATTCTTTTCCAAGTCCTCCCCATTGTCATGAATGTCAATTCTTACTTCACCTTCTCTTGGCTCATCCGTCACTTGTTCCACATCAACCGGTGATTCTTCTTGAGGCATGTCTTCATCATCAACAATAATCTTCTTTTGCCCCGAAGTACTCGCTACACCACCTTTTCCACTCCTTGTAGTCACCGCCATGGCGTGACTGGTATTGTTATTATTCCCACCCTTGAGGTTCACCACCGTATCACTCGGTAGTGCACCCTTCGGGCGTGTGTTTAAGGCATGTGAAATTTGGCCCATTTGCACTTCGATATTCCGGATAGAAGTATTGTGGGAGGCCAACTGAGCTTCTGAGTCTGCATTCTTTTCCATCATCTGTTTGAACATGCTCTCTATTCTACCCATGTCGGAGCTTGAAGAACTTTGACCCTGAGATTGATATGGAGGAGGGTTGCTTGGTTGTTGGTACATCGGGGGCCTTTGAAAGCCCGACCCCCGACTACCTTCACCTACCCAATTGTTGTTGTTATTTCTTCCACTCCAACTCTCCTCGTTGTTGTTCCCCCATTGCCTGTCATTATTGTTGTTCCATTGACGATCACCACTATTGCCCCAATTTCTAGAATTGTTGTTATTCCAGTTTCGTTGCCTTTGATTACCCTAGATTTGGCTATTACCCTGATTTCTCCAACCTTGGTTGTTGCCTTGACTATTACCATGCCCTTGATAATTGTTGGCATACATGACATCTTCATCTTGGTCATCAAAATCCTCATCTTGGTCATGACCACTCGGCCCTTGATCACCTTGATCTCCACGGCTTTGCCTAGTATTCCCCCGGGGTCTCCTTTGCACATTAACTCCTTCCATAGCATTCACTTGCTTCGGCCCTTGCAATTGTTGGAGTTGGGCCTTAGCAAGTTGGTTCATGGTTGTTGTAAGCTCGGCAATTGCTTGCCCTTGTTCCTGGAGGTCCTTGTGGAGGCTATTTATACCGGTTTCCCCTTGAGGCACATTTGCTTTACTTTGCCATGCCAAAGAAGTGTCGGCCATTTCATATAGAATGTCACATGCCTCCGGGTAGGTAAGCGTCATAAAATTACCCCCGGCCAATTGGTTTACCACACACTGATTCACCGTATTGATTCCCCGGTAGAAGGTTTGTTGTATCATAGCCTCGGTCATGTCATTATTCGGACACTCCTTGACCATGGTCTGGTAACGCTCCCATATTTAATGTAATGGATCGTTTGGATCTTGTTTGAATGCCAAAATATCATCACGAAGAGCCGCCATGTGGCTTGGAGAAAAGAACTTGGCAATAAACTTATCTGCAAGCTCGTCCCAAGTAGATATAGAGTTGTTTGGGAGACGCTCCAACCAATCCAATGCCTTTCCTCGAAGTGAAAAGGGGAACAATCGGAGTCTAAGAGCATCCTCCGACACGTTGGTTTGCTTACTCCCCCAACAAGTATCAACGAAGCCCTTGAGGTGCTTGTAGGCATTCTGATGTGCAGCTCCGGTGAAATACCCTCTTTGTTCAAGGAGAGTGAGCATGACATTGGTAATTTGAAAGTTCCCCGCTCGAATTCTCGGCGGGACTATGGCACTGGTGTAACCCTCGTTTGGTAGGACCCGAGGGGCAACTCTAGGATGTGGAGGTGGCTGAGGGTCTGGGATATCATCTTGGTTGTTGGCCTGTCGGCCCCTTCTTTGAGGAGGAGGTTGATTAATTTCCTCCTCTTGGTCATCAAATACCCCCTCCGCCGGGATCACGTTGCCCAATGGATCAACCAAATTACCTGAATAGTATCAAACAAAAGAGTCAAAAACAAAAGGAAAGAGAAACACACTATGCTTCTAGTCACTAAGATAGTCACACCGTTAGACTCCCCGGCAACAGCGCCAAAACGTGTTCACGTCCCACCAACACTACTATATATGTAGGCAGGCACGGGTCGTGTAGCTTTTACCCGAGAAGGTCGGGATCGAATCCACAGAGAGTCTTTTTATGGGAGTGAGTGTCTAAGTGAGCTAATAAGGGAGAGTGTTACTAATTACACTTCTAAACATATTGGGTTGAACTATACTAAGATTAGCTCAAAGGATTTTGTACTAACTAATAATTGCGATGTTTTTGTTGGTGTTTTCTTATATTGATAAAGGCACTAGGGTCGTGACCTTTGCCTAGGTGGATGTGCGACGGGTTTCAAGTCTAAGGTCGGGGAATTCACTAGGGATACAGCTATAGCCAATGCACTCAGGTGCCCACTCTATACCTCTCGGTAGTTTGAGTGGCATTACCCAAATTGACTCTCTCGAGACCAATGAGGTATCAATTAAGCAAGCAAGCAAGGCTTAGGTAGGGTATTACTCTCTCGAGGTTTAACCCGTTAATTAGGGCTCAAGTAGGGTTTTACCATTTCTGGGTTCAACCCAATTGATTGGGACTACCAATCTATTGATAATGCCCTAATTTCCTATTAGGCTAATTTTCTAGACTCAAGTCCTCTTTCTCAAGAAGGACCCAAGTCATGAAAGGGCTAATTAGTATTTGCAATCACAAATTATAGCAATAACAACACCAAATTAGCCTAAATAGCTAACACCCACTAATTTCCCAACCTTAATTTAACAAACCCATTACATACCCACACTAGGGTTGAGCCACAACCCTAGCTCATAATCAAAGTAGAAACCAATGATAGAGAAGAAGAAGAACCCATTAATCTATAATTAACAATGAAAATTGAAATTCCAATGTTAAAATAGCAAGAACAAAGCTAAAAATGCAAAAACCCTAGGCACAAGAACGAGTTTCAGCTCTGTAAATTCTCAGGTGTCCTAAAAAATTACAAAATAGTCTATTTATACTCGGCCAAATTTTCGGACAAAAGTGCCCCTGAGGATCTACCGCGGACTGCAAAAACACGCCCGCGGTCCACGAAACTTGACTGGGCTTTATTGTAGTTTGCTGAATCTGAACCACCGCGGACCGTGAAGATAGGACCGCGGCTGCGGTGGATTTTGCTTTGGGAATGGTTCTTTGAACCTGATCTTTGCGGACCGCGAAAATGCGACCGCGGCCGCGAAGAGGTCTTGCCTTGAATACTGGTTCTTAGATGTTGATCTTCGCGGACCGCAAAACTGCGACCGCGAAGAGGTCTTTCCTTGAATGCTGGTTCTCAGAAGTTGATCTTCGCGTATCGCGAAAACATGACCGTGGCCGCGAAGACCCATTGCCTGATAACCTTTCTTGTCCTTGATTCTTGTGCTGGATTCACTCTTATTTTGAGCATGTTTTGTACTGCATGTCCTCATTTCTGGTTAAATCCTGCAACAAGTATAATGTGTAAGCTCACGGGGCTATTTTGTGTACAATTATATCCAAAACTAAGGTAAAGAGGAATGGAAAACGAGGCGAAAATCCAAGTTATCAACACCATGAAGCCTAAAAATTTGCCTAAACCTACTCCGAAGGCACATTTCTCGAGGTTGAGTTTCATGTTGTAGCTTCTAAGGATATCAAATGTTTCCTACAAATGGGTCAAATGGTCCTCTATGCGTAGGGACTGAACTAGCATGTCATCAATGTTAACTTCCATAGACTTGCCTATTTGATGTTCAAACATCTTATTAACTAGGCGTTGATATGTGGCTCCCGCATTTTTTAGCCCGAAGGGCACTACATTATAACAATATGTACCATACTTCGTGATGAACGAAGTCTTTTCCCTATCCTCCGGGTTTATTTGAACTTTATTATACCCGGAGTAGGCGCCGAGAAAAGTGAGGATCTCGTGGCCGGCCGTGGCATCGATCAAGAGATCGATGTGGGGTAATGGGAATGAGTCTTTAGGGCATGCTTTATTCAAGTCTTTGTAATCTACGCACATTCTTAATTTATTTACCTTTTTGGGGACCACTACTACATTAGATAACCATTCGGGGTACTTCACCTCCCTAATGGATCCTATTTTGAGAAGTTTCCTTACCTCGTCTTTGATGAACGCATGTTTTACCTCGTAATGAGGCTTCCTTTTTTGCTTCACCGGTTTGAACCTGGGGTCGACACTTAGTCGATGGGTGGTTATTTCCGGCGAGATCCCTCTCATGTCTAAATGGGACCAAGCAAAGCAATCAATGTTGTTAATAAGAAATTGAATGACTTTTTTCCTGAGTCAGGGGGTAATCCCTTTCCCAGGTATACCTTTCGATCTGGAAGATGCTCGATCTAAACGACCCGTTCAAGTTCTTCGACCGTCGATTCTTTTAGATCTGACTATTCAGGGGCGACAAAGGTTTGAGAAGTGAGGAAGTCTTCTTCATCATGCTCGTTCATTTTCTCACAAACCACCTGTCCCTCGGGGATCTTCTTGTCTTCTGACTTCTCCGAGATGAAGGGTGTCGATGTTGGTGCCATGTCGTGTACCGCGAACATCTCATTTGCTGCATGCTACTCTCCGTATACCGTTTTTACACCATCCTTTGTTGGGAATTTCATCATCTGATGAAGAGTTGATGGTACTGCCCTCATGATGTGTATCCACGGCCTTCCAAGTAAGGCATTGTACCTCATGTCACCTTCGATGGCATGAAACTTTGTGTCTTGAATCATACCGGACACGTCGACTGGGAGGATGATTCCCCCCTCATTGTCTCTCTCGCCATGTTGAATCCATTGAGGACCCGAGAGGCGGGTATGATCTGATCGAGCAGTCCGAGCTGATTCACCACCCTCGAACTAATTATAATGGTTGAGCTACCTAGATCTACGAGCACACGTTTAATTTAAACTTTATTCAAAAGAAAATAATTTACCGGTGCATTATTATGCGGCTGAGACAAGGCCTCGATGTCTTCTTCAGTGAATGTAAGAGCTTCCTCGGGCAAATAGCCCCGAGTTTGTTTTCCGTTGCAATGGATACTTTTGTCTATTTGAACAAGGGTCCATATGGGGCGTCGATTTCTCCAATGATCATGTAAATGATGTGTTGGGGCTCTTCCGATGTTTTTGCCTCTCTTTCTCGAAAGTGGTTCTTGGCTCGATTGCGGAGGAATTCTCGAAGATGCCCTTCGTTGATCAGTCGGGACACCTCCTCTCGAAGCTGCCTACAATCCTCGGTCCTATGACCGTGAATGCCATGGTATTGCACATTAAGTTGGGGTTCCTTTGGGAAGGATCTGATTGTGCGGGCGTTGGCCACCTGGTATCTCTGATCTTACCCACGACTGATATGATGTCCGAGACATTGATGTTGAAGTTATATTCTGACAATCGGGGTGCCTCCATTGGTCTCGAATGTCTGTCAAACCCGGTTTTGCTCATAAGTCCCGAGGAATTTCGGCCTCGATCCATCCCCCGATCATTTCAAGGTGTATTCTATCTCGAAGTGTTTCTTCGATCTTTGACATATGGTTGATATATTTATTTGCTTGGCCTCGACTCTCTTTCTTGATTCCTTAGCAATGTTCGGATACACCGAGCCCGAAGGAGCTCCCAATTGGTCGTCCCCGACCCCGATCTTCGATTTACCTGTTGTGCACATCCGCCCAAGTTATGGAAGGATACTCAATCAAATTCTGCTTCAGCTGCTTCGAAGCTATCGAGCTCCACTCGTTCAATCCCTGAGTTAAGGCCTGCACTGCCCAGTCATCGGAGACTGGTGGTAATTCAATTCGCTCCATCTGAAAGCGAGATACGAATTCCCTTAGCATCTCGTTCTCCCTTTGTTTGATTTTGAAAACGATCGGACTTCCTTGTAGCGACCTTGATGGCACCAGCATGTGCCTTCACAAACGATTCTGCCAACATGGCAAACGAATCTATCAAGTTCGGGGGAAGGTTGTGATACCACATCATGGCCCCCTTGGACAACGTTTCTCCAAATTTCTTCAACAAGACAGATTCAGTCTCATCATTCTTTAAGTCATTCCCTTTTATACCACAAGTATAAGTGGTAATATGCTCATTGGGGTCCGTGGTCCCGTTTTACTTCGTGATATCGGACATCCTGAACTTCTTCGGGATGGGCTTCGGAGCCACACTCGATGGAAATGGTTTCTGCACGAACTTCTTTGAATCCACACCTTTCAGAATCTGTGGTGCACCCGGGATCTGATTGACCCTCGAGTTATAGGTCTCCACTTTTTTGTCGTTAGCCTCTATCTTCTTTTCTCCTTACTCAATCCTTTTGGTGAGATCCTCGAGTAGTTTCACTTTAGCAGGGTCTACTGCTGACCCATTGTTATTCGATCTCTCTGGTGCGTTCTCGACTCGAGGAGCCATTTCCGGTACTTCTGTGCTCGAAGTTTTCTACTGACTCTGTAGCTGAGCAATAGCCACTTGCTGTGCTTGTAACATCTCAAAAATGACTTGCAGGCTAACTTCTCTTTCCTCTCGAGCTAGAGTTCTCTGCGCTTCATGTTGGTCTCCTCCGCGCACACTTTCGTCGGTATTAGAGCCTACATCGACATGCAAAGCATTGCGTGAGCCCACGTCGACGGGTATTAGAGCCTACATCTCCATGAAGCCCAAGACCGTTGTTTTCGTGTGCATTTGCTGAGTTAGACATTTTTTGGCCTGAAATCTAAGATTCTTGGACAAGAAAAGGTGTGAAAAATAACTTGTGTTTTCAGAAAACTAGCACCAAAACAATCACTATTATATTTAGCCCCACGGTGGGTGCCAAACTGTTTACCTTGAAAACAGTATTAACAATTAATTTAGTTTGTGGTTCTAAAAATATGTGAGTTATTTTGATACTTGTGGTTAGGTGATAAATGCTAAGTGTAAGTAAGAGAGAAATGATAAGCAAACCGGTATGGTCACAAGACTGGGGACCTCGAGCTTAGTAGTATCGGACCTCGAGGGTATTCTTTAGCAGTTGATAATGAACGATAAATAAAGAACAATAAATGAAGACAATAAATGGAGAACAATAAATTTGTATAGTAATTGTTGAGCACGTTTAAGCAAGAAAAGTAGAGAATGTTCTATTGCTGTGAATATTCATGTGTGTTACAAAATGACAGAGGTCCCCTTTATATAGGAGGGGAGAATCCCAACATAGTACATGTCTAATTATGACAAAGAAATGCTATTAGTACAGCTGTATAATGGCTCAGTACGCACATGTACCTTCTCTTGCAGACCTTGTCAGCCCTAACCATGCGTCCTTGGGAATTTTCCGCCTTTTCATGACGGTCATCGATTTTCATACTGCCTCGAGGTATGCTGTGATGAGCCTTCGATATACCCTCTCGAGGTGAGCACTTCGGGGTCGAGCCTCAGACTCTGCTTCGAACCTCTTGAGACCGGGCCTGGAATGCTACAGAGGCCTCCAAATCAGACTCCCCGATTTTGGCTGTATGCATAAAGCAAGAGCAATAATATAGCATTCAATAACAATAAAATGCAATAAATGACATTTAGGTAAATATGATGAATGTTCATCTAATAAAGGGTGGAATATTTGGATGTTCCTCCTAAAAATGATGAATGACAGACAAATCCTTGAATATTAGAGTTATTCTCGTATCTGATGGAAAAATGTGGACAAAAGTCTTAGTGAAAAGGTGGTGTTTGTATCTTAGCAAGAGAGAGACGAATCTTTCAGTCAAAGTGTGTTCTTTACAAATGAATATCACATGCCCCTATCATTGTCTCATTTTTCTATTTATATGGAATATGTTCCTAAGACACCTTAATAGTACAAGTGCAGAGAATATCGATTAGAATATTCTTTTTTAATATCCTATCTTAAAAATTAGTCGTTACAGCTCTATCAACAATACTCGACCTCGACCTCATCCCTTATTGACATCTCGACTATGGATCTCGCCGACTCTTTTGTCACATCATGCTACGGCTTTCGTTGATAATCAGATCATTTCGACATGCGGCATCGTAAGAGTATCTTATAGCAATATTTCGACCGCACCGGATTTTTACCCATACACTTAGCGTGCTAGAAATTTGTATATCCATATACCTATTGTAAACATGTCTTATAGTACTCACCGACAGTGTAAGGATTATTTGCTGTCAACTAAAAAATAAATAATTTTTTTTTAAACAAACATTAGATATCCATTACGAAGAATACTTACATGGTTATCTTTAACAGTGAAGTCCCATGTCCAACTTGGACACTTGGTGCCTTCGTTAACAGCTTGACATTAAATTCACGCTTGATTACTCGTCCAAATTACAACAGTAACAATATCGAATGCTTTTTAGTTTTAAAGTACTAAATTTTTGTAGGAAAGAAGTGAATGTTACATTTCCTTCCTAACTAAGATAATAACAAAAGGTTTTTTTATTGTTTTATTTTTATAAAGGGAACATAGTGAAATAAAATAACAGCAATATTTCGCAGGATGAATAAAATATTTTATCTAAAGGGAGTTGGATGAAAGGCCCTCTTGGACCAAGTAATGAAAGTTCATGTTTCTAACATGCATTATGCAGAACTAATGTATATGTTCAACAAGTACCATACTTCAGTCGTTTGGGTTAGAGACTGTTGTCGCTACTGTGCAGAAATTAGAAAAACTGTTAGAAGGAACTGAAAAAATTGTAAACGATAAGAAATATTCCGAGTTCATAATTTTCTTGTGCGTCCTTAAGGAATTTTAACCCCCTCACAAGTTGTCAAGGTAATGGATTAAATCCTCCCAGGATGAAACGGAATAAACCTTCCTGTAACAGTGGCAATACAAACTGCAGGATACCAACGAACTCAAAGAACGAAGCAAAATCAAACTTACGAATTTGAGAGAGAGACTGCGAAGTAGAATGCATGATCTTCAGAATTTTTCGAGTAAGTGAAAAGGAAGCCATGCCTCGGAATTTATAGGCAATTGTCGGAAGAGGTCTGATGTCTGTTCAGGAAGAGGTGTGTGTTCAGAAGGGAAAAGCAGCGTTCAGCGTTTTGGATTATACATTCCAGTTAATTCCGTTAATTAACTGACTGGCACTTAATTAATTATCAAATAATTAATTAAATAAATTTTGTCCAAAAAATTAATCTTATCGATCGATCATTTGACAAATCCATATCCAAATCCAAATCCGAACCCGAAGCCGAGATTGTTGAGGAAGCACTGGGAAATAACAAGAAAAGAAAGAAGGCATCTGGACCAAAGAATTATCCGAACAAGAACAAGTTCAAAGGTAGTTGTCACAACTGTGGAAAGCCCGGGCATAAGGCCATAGATTGCCGTGCTCCAAAGAAAGAGTCACAAAACAAGAAGAATCAAGCAAATGTGGTGAAAAACTTTGAAGTGGAGGACTTGTGCGCCATAAGAATTTTAACCCCCTCACAAGTTGCCAAGGTAATGGATTAAATCCTCCCAGGATGAAACAGAATAAACAATTCCTGCAACAGTGGCAATACAAACTACAGGATACCAACGAACTCAAAGAACGGAGCAAAATCACACTTACGAATTTGAGAGAGAGACTGTGAAGTAGAATGCAGGATCTTCAGAATTTTTCAAGTGAGTGAAAAGGAAGCCATGCCTCGGAATTTATAGGAAATTGTCGGAAGAGGTGTGATGTCTGTTCAGGAAGAGGTGTAACTCAATCAAAGTAAGAAGAAGCTTCAACTTTATTGATAGGAATAGCTATTACATTTAGCTTAAAAAGGCCCTCATTCAGGTAACCTTTGCCTACATACATATCATTCTTAGTTAAAACAGCACTATTGGAAACAAACACACACTTAAATCCATTTTTTACAAGAAGTGATGTAGGTACTAAATTCTTGCGAATTTATGGAACATGGAGAACTTGATTTAAAGTCACAACTTTACCCGATGTCATCTTCAATGCAATCTTTCCAACTCCCTCGATTTTGGCCGTAGATGAATTTCCAATGAAAAGAGTCTGGTCGGGTCCTGCGGGAGCATAAGAAGAAAATAACTCCTTGTTAGCACAAACATGGCGGGTTGCTCCAGAATCAATCCACCATTCTCTCGGATTTCCTACCAAGCTGCATTAAGACAACATGGCACACAAGTCCTCCACTTCAAAATTTTCCACCACATTTGCTTGATTATTCTTCTTTTGTCACTCTTTCTTTGGACCACGACAATCTATGGCCTTATGCCCGGGCTTTCCACAGTTTTGACAACTATCTTTGAACTTCTTCTTGTTCGGGTAATTCTTTGGTCCAGATGCCTTCTTTCTTTTCTTTTTATTTCCCAGTGCTTTCTCAACAATGTTAGCTCCTATTATTGCCGAGTTGCCACGTTACTTCTTTTCAGCATTTTTGTTCTTCCATCCTTAGACGAACAATTAGATCCTCAAGTGTCATCTCTTTGCGCTTGTGCTTCAAGTAGTTCTTAAAGTCCTTCCATAAAGGAGGTAACTTTTCAATGAAGGCAGCAACTTGAAACGCCTCATTTATGACCATACCTTCATTAACAAATTTATAATTAATAACACTATTAATATTATTAATAAAATTATTGACTCGGGTCATACCTTCAGCAAAGAGGTCATGCACGATGACTTGTAATTCTTGGACTTGAGTGATGACCGACCTAGTGTCAATCATTTTAAAATCCAAAATTTTTGTAGCAACGAACTTCTTAAGTCCAGCATCCTCGGTCTTGTACTTTTTCCCAAGAGCGTTCCATAACTCTTTTGATGTTTCCATGACACTATAAACATTATACAAGCCATCCTCCAAACAACTTATAGTATAGTTTCTGCATAGGAAATCAGAGTGTTTCCATGCTTCAATTACCACAAATCGTTCAGCCTCAGGAGTATCTTCTCCCACGACTCGAACATCTTCCTTGATGAATCGTTGTAGGTTTAGTGTAGTTATATAGAATAGCATCTTGATTTGCCAATGTTTGAAGTCTGTACCGGAAAACTTCCTGGGCTTTTTTGTCGGTGCCATTGTATGCGCTGGTCTTGACGAGGCAGCAACACTTTATGAAGCACCCGTTCCAACAACATTTCCATTAGTTTGGATTTCGTTCGTCATGTTTCTGTAGAGTTGAAAACAAACAGAACTTTGTTAAATCAGTGAAGTTTTGATATCTTCAAACTGAATACCAAACCAAACATACAACACGTAACAATGGTGAAGTTTTTATATACTTCAAACCCGTACGTTTATTATTCCGGTAACGTTTTGATATACTTTAAACCGGACAGAACATTTATTGGAGTAGAAAGCACCAAAGCTTTAGTCTCCAAACCAATATACAAAATATAAATAACAGTTTAATATATATTTCAACATAGAAACGTTACTAAATTTCCTTAAGCTTGTTGTCTCTACAGTGTTAAAATAGAAATTAGAAAAACTGTTAGAAGGAACTGAAAAAACTGTAAACGATAAGAAATATTCCGAGTCCACAATTTTCTTGTGCGTACTTAAGGAATTTATCCCCCTCACAAGTTTCCAAGGTAATGGATTAAATCCTCCCAGGATTAAATGGAATAAACCTTCCTGCAACAGTGGGTGTCTGTTCAGAAGTGAAAAATAACGTTCAACGTTTTGGATTATACATTCCTGTTAATTCCGTTAATTAACTGACTGGCACTTTATTAATTATCAAATAATTAATTAAATAAATTTTGTCCAAAATATTTATCTTATCGATCAACAAATCCAAAGCCGAAGCCGAAGCCGAAGCCGAGCCGAGCCGAGCCGAGCGACGACGGCGGCGCGATGCTTCATTCTCTTCAACTCCTTTTAAGGGCTCTAAGAAGTGATCCTATATTTATACACACAAGTGTAGTTGTCTTTCACCAATGTGGTACAAAGTTCATTTATCATAAATGACAAAGCTCACTTGATTCAAAATTTTTATTTTCCTCCATTTTATTTCCCAGCATTTCCTAATTCACACTTCTAGTCTTTAAAGCCCAATGGCTTAAAGTCCAACAATCCCCCACATGAATGGGAATGGCTGTAACAAGAATGAATATAGATGAAAGCTGTGTGATTTCCCTTTGTACTTTCCGTAGTGAGCATATTTCGGATATACTCGGTCAATCGGTAGATTTGATATATTTGAACCGTCGAACTTTAGTGTATACCTAGACAACCATATGTCACACAACCAACCCTTAACCGTCTTTTGGTTATCATTGTTGTGTTCGTTTCAGCCATGAACACCGCCTGGTTTCATAAGTGCGTAGAGAATTGTCCTTACAGAATTCTCATTGAAGATGCTTCCACTTCACACTTACATAGGTGATTCCTAAACGTGTAATCCTTTAGATTGACACTATTTGATGAATACCACATCAAACTTAAGTAATCATTAAAGAACGTGAAAAGTTCTATCCTTGTTACTGAACATCGTCTTCATCACGAGAAGGAACCATAGATTTTACTTTGACAATGTTGAACCGGTCAATCATAACTTTGTTTGAGCTCCTTGAACCTAGATCTCGGAATATCCAAAATTCTAGGTAGAGTTACCGCCATGATGACTTGTCCTTGGCCATAGTCCCATTCCCTTAGATGATTTCTCAACTCCCTCTCTAGTTAGGCCTTTTGTAAGCGGATCCGCCATATTATCCTTTGATCTTACATAATCAATAGTGATAATTCCACTAGAGAGTAGTTGTCTAACGGTTTTATGTCTTCGTCGTATATGACGAGATTTTCCGTTATACATAATGCTCCCTGCCCGTCCTATTGCAGCCTCACTATCGCAATGTTTGCATATAGGAGCCAAAGGTTTTGGCCAGAATGGAATGTCTTCTAAGAAATTTCGAAGCCATTCAGCTTCTTCGCCGGCCTTATCCAAAGCTATAAACTCTGATTCCATTGTAGAGCGAGCGATGCACGTCTGTTTGGAAGACTTCCAAGATACTGCTCCTCCGTCAACAGTAAAAACATATCCACTTGTGGACTTTGTTTCTGTTGAGCCGGTTATCCAATTTGCATCGCTATATCCTCCGATAACCGCATGATATTTATTGTAGTGCAAAGCGTAGTCTTGGGTATATTCCAAATATCCCAGAACTCGTTTCATTTCCACCCAGTGATGTTTGTTGGGATTACTTGTGAATCGACTAAGTTTACTTATTGCACAAGCTATATCAGGACGTGTACAGTTCATGATATACATTAAGCTTCCCAACACACGAGCATAATCCAATTGAGACGTGCTTTCACCTTTATTCTTTACAAGATAATGGTTTAAGTCAATTGAAGTTTTTGCACTTCTAAATTCCAAGTGTTTGAATTTTTCAAGTACCATTTTCATGTAATGTGATTGAGACAAAGCTAGACCCTGAGGAGTCCTCTGGATTTTAATTCCTAGAATTACATCGGCAACTCCTAAGTCATTCATATCAAACTTACTAGCAAGCATCCGCTTAGTAGCTTGAATGTCGGCAATGTCTTTTCTCATTATTAGCATATCATCAACATATAAGCAAACAATGACTATATGATTTGGAACTCTTAATGTAGACACATTTATCACATTCATTATTCTTAAAGCCATTTGACAATATTGTTTGGTCAAATTTCGCATGCCATTGCTTGGGTGCTTGTTTTAGTCCATAAAGGGACTTAACAAGTCGGCACACCTTCTTTTCTTTTCCCGGAACCACAAATCCTTCAGGTTGGTTCATGTAAATTTCTTCCTCCAGATCACCATATAAGAAGGCTGTTTTTACATCCATGTGATGGATTTGAAGACCATACAAGGCGGCTAACGCTATTAGCATCCGAATGGATGTGAAAATAGTAAAGACATTCTCGCTGTCTAAATCCTTTTGACAACAAGTCTTGCCTTGTATTTGTCAATAGTACCATCGTCTTTTATTTTTTTCTTGAAAATCCATTTAGAACCCAAAGTTTTGTTACCTGGAGGAAGATTAACCAATTCCCAACTGTGGTTTCTCAATATGGATTCTATTTCACTATTGATAGCCTCTTTCCAATATTGTGCTTCTGAGGAATACATAGCTTCCTTGAAGGTTCGAGGCTCATTTTCTAGCAGGAAAGTCAGAAAATCTGGACCGAATGAGGTAGATGTTCTTTGGCGTTTACTTCTTCTCGGATTTTCCTCATTAGGCATACCATCTGTTGTTTCCTCCTGAGGTCGTTTTGACTTTTGGTAGGACAATTCACTTTCCTTTTTATATGGATAAATAGTTTCAAAGAATTCAACATTATCTGATTCTATTACCGTATTAACGTGGATCTCAGGATTTTCTGATTTATGAACCAGAAAATGATATGCGTTGCTATTGGTTACATATCCAATAAATACACAATCAACCATTTTTGATCCTATATTCACTCTTTTAGACTTAGGAACCTGTACTTTAGCTAAACACCCCACACTTTGAAGTATTTCAAGCCGGGTTTCCTTCCTTTCCACTTTTCGTATGAAATGGACTGTGTTTTACTGTGGGGCACACGGTTGATTATTCGGTTTGCTGTAAGTATAGCTTCCCCCCACAAGTTCTATGGTAAACCAGAACTTATCAACAAATCATTCATCATCTCCTTTAATGTTCGATTCTTTCTTTCCGCAATTCCGTTAGATTGAGGAGAGTACGGGGCAGTTGTTTGGTGAATAATGCCATTTTCCAAACATATTTGTTCAAAAGGAGATTCATATTCTCCACCCTATCACTTCTTATCATTTTGATCTTTTTGTTAAGTTGTGTTTCAACTTCATTCTTGTATTGCTTGCATCCATCAATTGCTTCATCTTTACTACTAAGTAGGTAGACATATCAATATCTCGTACTATCGTCAATAAAAGTGATGAAGTACTTTTCCCCATTGCGAGATGGTGTTTTCTTCATATCGCAAATATCTGTGTGAATTAAATCTAAAAGAATCGAATTCCTTTCAACAGACTTATACGGATGCTTAGCATACTTTGATTCCACACAGATTTAACATTTTGAGTTAATGCAATCAAATTTTGGCAATACTTCCAAATTAATCATTTTTCGTAATGTTTTGAAGTTGACGTGGCCTAAGCGCGCATGCCATAAAGTGTTTGACTCAACTAAGTAAGAAGAAGCTTCAACTTTATTGATAGCAATAGCTATTACATTTAGCTTAAAAAGGCCCTCATTCAGGTAACCTTTGCCTACATACATATGATTCTTAGTTAAAACAACACTATTGGAAACAAACACACACTTAAATCCATTTTTTACAAGAAGTGCTGTAGGTACTAAATTATTGCGAATTTCTGGAACATGGAGAACTTGATTTAAAGTCACAACTTTTCCCGATGTCATCTTCAATGCAATCTTGCCAACTCCCTCGATTTTGGCCGTAGATGAATTTCCCATGAAAAGTGTCTGGTCGGGTCCTGCGGGAGCATAAGAAGAAAATAACTCCTTGATAGCACAAACATGGCGGGTTGCTCCAGAATCAATCCACCATTCTCTCGGATTTCCTACCAAGTTGCATTCAGACAACACGGCACACAAGTCCTCCACTTAAAAGTTTTCCACCACATTTTCTTGATTCTTCTTCTTTTGTGACTCTTTCTTTGGAGCACGAAAATCTATGGCCTTATGCCCGAGCTTTCCACAGTAGTGACAACTACCTTTGAACTTCTTCTTGTTCGGGTAATTCTTTGGTCCAGATGTCTTCTTTCTTTTCTTGTTATTTCCCAGTGCTTCCTCAACAATGTTAGCTCCCATTATTGCCGAGTTGCCACGTTACTTCTTTTCAGCATTATTGTTGTCTTCTTCTATCCTTAGACGAACAATTAGATCCTCAAGTGTCATCTCTTTGCGCTTGTGCTTCAAGTAGTTCTTAAAGTCCTTCCATAAAGGAGGTAACTTTTCAATGAAGGCAGCAACTTGAAACGCCTCATTTATGACCATACCTTCAATAACAAATTTATAATTAATAACACTATTAATATTATTAATAAAATTATTGACTCGGGTCATACCTTCAGCAAGGAGGTCATGCACGATGACTTGTAATTCTTGGACTTGAGTGATGACCCACCTAGTGTCAATCATTTTAAAATCCAAATTTTTTGCAGCAACGAACTTCTTAAGTCCAGCATCCTCAGTCTTGTATTTTTTCTCAAGAGCGTTCCATAACTCTTTTGAAGTTTCCATGAAACTATAAACATTATACAAGCCATCCTCCAAACAACTTAAAATGTAGTTTCTGCATAGGAAATCAGAGTGTTTCCATGCTTCAATTATCACAAACCGTTCAGCCTCAGGAGTATCTTCTCCCACGACTGGAACATCCTCCTTGATGAATCGTTTCAGGCTTAGTGTAGTTAGATAGAATAGCATCTTCATTTTCCAACGTTTGAAGTCTGTACCGGAAAACTTCCCGGGCTTTTCTGCCGGTGCCATTGTATGTGCTGGTCTTGACGAGGCAGCAACACTTGATGAAGCACCCGTTCCAACAACATTTCCATTAGTTTGAATTTCGTTCGTCATGTTTTTGTAGAGTTGGAAACAAACAGAACTTTGTTAAATCAATGAAGTTTTGATATCTTCAAACTGAATACCAAACCAAACATACAACACGTAACAATGGTGAAGTTTTTATATACTTCAAACCCGTACGTTTATTATTCCGGTAAAGTTTTGATATACTTTAAACCGGACAGAACATTTATTGGAGTAGAAAGCACCAAAGCTTTAGTCTCCAAACCAGTATACAAAATATAAATAACAGTTTAATATAGATTTCAACACAGAAACGTTACTAAATTTCCTTAAGCTTATTGTCGCTACTGTGTTAAAACAGAAATTAGAAAAACTGTTACAAGGAACTGAAAAAACTGTAAACTATAAGAAATATTCCGAGTCCACAATTTTTGTGCGTCCTTAAGGAATTTTAGCCCCCTCATAAGTTTCCAAGGTAATGGATTAAATCCTCCCAGGATGAAACGGAATAAACCTTCCTGCAACAGTGAATGTCTGTTCATAAGGGAAAGCAGCGTTCAGCGTTTTGGATTATACATTCCTGTTAATTCCGTTAATTAACTGACTGAAACTTAATTAATTATCAAATAATTAATTAAATAAATTTTGTCTGAAAAATTGATCTTATCGATCGACAAATCCGAAGCCGAGCGACGACGACGGCGCGAGGCTTCATTTTCTTCAACTCCTTTTGAGAGCTCTAAGAAGTGATCCTATATTTATACACACAAGTGTAGTTGTCTTTCACCAATGTGGTACAAAGTTCATTTGTCATAAATGACAAAGCTCACTTGATTCAAATTTTTCATTTCCCTCCATTTTATTTCCCACCATTTCTTAATTCACACTTCTAATCTTTAAAGCCCAATGGCTTAAAGTCCAATAGAGACAAATTTATGCTAGGATTACTAATGCGTAGACTGTAATATAAAAATTAATTAATATCAAGATTATCATTAAATATATAAATTTATTTTAAAATATTTATGTCGAAGTACACAAAAAATGTATAAGTACTCTTTCCTTTTCAATTTATATAACTTGCCTTTTTATCGCTACACAAATGATATGACCTATAAAGTTTTTATCCTTTAAACTGTAATGATCATAAGTTTTTAAAGCTTTCTTTTTCCCCTTAAATTTCATGTTGTGCACCTACTTCGAATTCGGCAGGAAAAGGAGTAAGTCTTTTGTGGCATTGTGCACGTATTTTACTTTTCCAAACATAGGGTTGTTGGGGGCAGGAGAATGGGTGTTGGATACTTTAAATTAAAATAAATAAAAATGCAAGAAAGGAAGTGAGAAGTAGAGAAATGACATATATAGTTCAGTCAGACTGGCGTTTTCTTCTTTCTTTGAAACATTGGACATTTGTCTGTGTGTGTGCCTTTCTTCATTGTTGGACCTTTGGACATTTGTCTGTGTTGTCTCTATAAAATCACGGAGGGGCCTGTAGGCAGTGACTTATGTTAGTAAAAACATTTGTAACAACTTGACCGTTGCTGCAGTGGTTATATTAAGGATGCTATCTCACTCTAATCTCTTTCAATAGATTTTATACCTTTTTCCGTAAGGCTTAAGTTCGTTAGGTAACTCTTTTTGTATGAGGTAGTAAGCATTCGATGAAATAGTCGCAATACGCGTAATATAATTTCAACACTATCCTAACCAAAAAAGGCACTTACGCTTCGATTCAATTTGATTATTTACTTTAAAGGGATATATACTAGAGGTGTGCCTATAGCATATATTAGAGTGATTCAGGACATGTATGATGAGCTAAGACTCGGGTGAGGACGACAGGAGGAGACTCTGACTACTTTTCGGTTGAGATGGGGTTGCATCAGGGATCATCACCTGTTTTTGTTTTCCCTGACGATGGATTCTTTGACGCGTCACATTCAAGGGGAGGTGCCTTGGTGCTTGTTATTTGCGGATGACATAGTACTGATTGATGAGACGCGAGGTGGCATTAACGAGAGGCTGGAGGTCTGGAGACATACCCTAGAGTCTAAGGGTTTCAAGTTGACCAGAATCAAGACAAAATACTTGGAGTGCAAGTTCAGTGGTGTTACCCAGGAGGCGGACGGGGATGTGAGACTCAATACACAAGTTATTCCCAAGAGAGAGAAAGTTTCAAATATCTGGGATCCATAATTTAGCAGGATGGGGAGATAGATGAAGATGTTACTCACGGTATCAGAGCAGGATGGGTGAAGTAGAGGCTTGCTTCCAGTGTCTTGTGTGATAATAATGTGCCATTGAAACTTAAGGGTAAGTTCTACAAGGTAGTGGCCAGACCGACTATGTTGTATGGGCAGAGTATTGGCCAGTCAAAAAGGCACATGTCCAGCAAATAAAAGTAGCAGAAATAAGGATGTTGAGATGGATGTGTAGCCATACTAGATTGGCACTACAACAAAAAGGGACTTTAGCGGCTATAAAAAATATCATTGGCAGCAATTACAATAGCCGCTATATCATTTACCGACAATTGATGTTTCGCCACTGAAACCAGGGTCGGCAAACGCTTTAGCGGCTTTTCTGACAAAAGCTGGTAAAAAGATATGACTGGTTGCCGCTAAAACTAATTTGCTTTAACGACAAATATTTGCGGCAATTATTATGGCTGCTAAACCCACTCTAAAATGGGTAATAATGCTCATTTAACGACCATTTCTATAGTCGCTAAATTTAAAACATTTGCCGTTAAAAGTTCATATCTTTAGTGGTAATTGTTTTATGGCAATTAGAGTGACAACAATATCTCTTATAAAAATATATTAGGATGCCCCTTTGGCATCCATTTTAATGGCTAATAAAGTCAATTAAGTTGCCACTAAAAGTCATCTTTAATACTAATATAATGGCTACTATATTGCTGTATAAACATCTTAATTTGTCCTTTTATCGTCCATTGCTATAGCCAGTGTATCCTGTTAAATTAGAACTATCGCAAGCTATTACGAAAAGTTTATCCACCATTAATAATAGCTACTATTGACCAAAAAATAATGCAAATAACAAAACATATTAATATTAATTCACAAAACGATAATATATTACATTAAATCTTAACAAACAAAAGGAAGTACTAATCCAAAATATTAATATCACAGTAACTTAAAAGATAAACTTATATTGTTTGAAGTAAATAGCTAATGAAATTATATAACCAATCTTAAAGAATAACAATCTTCAAATAATTTCTGCAACTCTTTGTCATATTGAAATCTTTCACCCGCTAAATTATCGAACATCAGATTGTATGACCTGAAATTATAAAATAACTATGTCAATAGATGAAATATAATAATCCTCAATTCCAGGCTAAGTTAAAGCTTTCTTGAAATCATGATTAGATAAGTCAATTGTTCCATATAGTAAAATAGAACACACAATGCTCATGCAATGTTGGGAAGAGAAGCTGCGATAATAGTGAAGCATGCCACTTTAATCTGCTCATAATACTAAATAGATTAGACAAAGAAGTGTATGTAACTTAATATGTGCTTGAGGTAATATGAGCATGGATCGCAGAACATTAGGGAAAAAAAAGAAAAAGAGTATACAGAGATGTTTACAAAATACTATTTCCATCTTTCCAGAAAAGGTCAGAAGTCACTGTCTAATAACTTTACCCCCTAATACTCGGTGCAGAGATGTTTACAAAATACTATTTCCTCATCCTGAAGATAAATGTGTATCAAAAGACTTCCAGTAACATGATTCATTTAGTTTCTAGATAAAATGAAGTGGCTATAACGTTATAGAATCTCGATTTCTTGATCCTTCTTATAGGAAAATAAAAGCAGAAAAAAAACAAAATAAAGGGGTAAACAAATGATCGAGTTGTTATTTATCTTTGTTGGTCAATCTTTTATTTTCCTTTGTACAGTTTGTACTTCCATTGAATAGAGAGATTGAATGACAAATAGAGCAAGATTCGCCATTAATTTATTTCACTGGTCATACGTATGTTGGGGTTGCAATGACAAGGTGTCATGCGAAACCTAACAAAACAAACCTTAACGACGATAAATCAGATAAAAGGAGAGTGAGGTATGCATACAATCAGTTAAACACAACTAAGAAGGTTTGCGATGCACTTTAGATGTACACAGAAGCAAGAAAATCTTCTTCTCCTTTTAGCACAACACTAAATATAAGAGGAATGCAAGACAGAGATGATCATACCAATTTAGACAGCAAAAACATGTACACTGTCTAATGCACAACACCATCAGACCAACCATCCGGGTAGTGAAAAGATAAGTTATCACAGTTGTGAACCAATTACATATTAAAAATCAATCTGCACAAGTTCATGGACTTCCCATGCCTAAAAGAACACAAAACCTTGCAGCCATTGAGGGATTCCATATTGAGGGTTGTAATGGATCAGACTTCCAGGAGAAATTAGAGAAACATCAGAAGAAAATGGTGTACCCTGAAATTACAAGTAGTGACAAGAACAACAACAACCATCTTAACAAGTAGTGTTTGTTACATGCAAAATTGTACCCTCGAGATTTATTTAGGAAAGTGAAGTTATTGTTATAATATCAATAAGTGAAAGCTGCAAGATTTTGGGGTTCATGCTAACTCTTGCAAGTTTACATGAAATTAGATTCCAATGATAAAAACAATTGAAGGAGGGAAATTCAAACAATAGAAAACTCAAATAGTAGCTTGTCGAAGGATAAAGATGAGTAGTACCATGAGACATTGAAGTATTTTCAATAACATTAGATATCCTTGATGTCTGTGGTACTCGTTTAGGGCCACTATTGGCGTCGGAGACCTGATAAATATTAACACATCAGATAACAATACTTTCTTTAATAATGTCCATAACTTATAAAATGGAGTTACCTTCAATAAATTATATGTTTCAACACTAACTATATGCCAACATGTAAGTGTTTATCTTGAATAAAATAGTGAATGTACATATGAGCTTCAAAGATATTAATTTGGATTAGTTCTCAAATTCCAAGCTTCTAATCACTCGCTGGTTGTATCGGGGCTTAAAGCTAATCTGGACAACAGTTTATTGTGAATAGCAGGAGTGAGCCAACATGAGGAAGAGAAAATCCTCTCAGCCTGATGCATTATTGGTTTGAAACATTCAAGCAAATATCAACACGAAACATGCAGTTGAATATGCAAAGCTCAAGAGAATATAGCAAGCATACCTCAAGTTCTGCCGACCCTATCAGAAACAATAAAAGAACTTCTGCGAAAAATCCATTGATTCCACAACACCAAACTGGAGGGCGTCAAGTAATATCCCAAAATCAAACAGTGTTGCGTTTGGTGTATCTATAGGACATGAACAATTTAGCAATGTTTTAAATCTTGTATGATCATCATCACAGTACAATGAATAATGATGACACGTAGATAAATTTCCACATGCTCGTTGCCAACAAGTAGATTCATGTTATATTGAAAATAGGTACCAAAACGCTCCAAGTACCTAAAAGGCAGACAATAACTTGTTATCAATGTTTCAACAATATAGTACACGAATAACGAACTATAAGATTATGACTTCACTACTTGCTAATATTATTGAATATCTGTAGTAATCATATGTTTGCATGCCAGCAAAAACTTAAGATGAGTGAAAATCGACAAATTTTATTCCTACAACACCAATTGGGACCAAAAATAAAATCAAGGCTTAAAAGACACATTTTAATACAATCATCCCAATTTTCTTTATAACAGTTGTGTCATAGACAACATGTGCATGCCTAAGCTGTTACACTGGGTACCTACTACCTCCCACTAGATAAGGTACATGGTAAATTTTTTCACTAAGACAAATAGAAAGAAATCACCGGGTAACATTTTGTCTACGTTGAGATTTGAACTCTAGTCCCCAAATTTTGCACCTACTTCATTGACCACATGCCAGACCTTAGGTGCCATCTGTCGCGCCCCATTTTTCCTCGTGGAGATCGAGTTTATGACATTTGGTTGAGACAACTCGTCCTTTTGGGAAAGTGGTTTTGCATTTTGAAGAGTCGCCACCTAACGATTTTTGAGGTGCGTTAGGGAACCTAAGGGGTTCATCTATAACTACGTTGTTAACCAGAGATAGGGTAAGGGCTTGAAATTATCCTAAGGGGAAGGTGTTAGGCACCCCTCCGGATCCACCAGTGTGGTTCCCGGCCGAACAACTTTTGTGAATTTGTACAACTTTAGCAGACATACAAGTAGGGCTCAAATAAGAGGGGATTTACGTCTAAGTACACAGATGTTTAGAAACAATTAATGAAAAAGGGTTTGATTTTGGAAAGAGTTACAATCTAAGCATGTGAAAGTAAAGGGTATCCTAGGTTTATAATAATATGGATCACATCAATGCAATACCCGGTACGACACTCCTCAAAGAGGGGCTACACGTTGTATTAACGCACCGGTCATCATATCCATATACTACCCTTTCCCACCCCGTGAAGGTAATTAAAGCGTGTACTTGCTGTTACCCGGCCCCCTCCTATTAGTCCTGGAGGAAATTAGGACTACTATCCTAAAAGGGAGGTTTCTAGGTATACCCTTAGGTTTTAAAGGTAAAAATGCTAAGGCTACATATAATAAACAAGTGGGACTTGCAAGTAAGGGAGAGCATGTAAAGTAGATAGAGGCTCAAGTATTCCTCCACATTGCACATAAACAACATGCCTCATACACAAATTAAGGTCCAAATTTAGTTCTTAAGCATGGTGTCTAAATGACAATAGCAGGATCATACTTGTCACATAAATGAGAGAGGAAGTCCTAGTCATGGATTGCCTACTGATTTTAACATGCTGGTGATTAAACACTATCCATGACAGAAATGCATTCCAGTTTTAAATAGCTTTAATTACCTAAGGCTTGCCTAGGCGTGGCATAATATTCAATTGTTTCTTTTTTAAAAAAAAGTACAGGAGCTATTTTTACCTAAATCATGTTGTTCTAGGTTTTACAAGAAATTCAGGATTATTTGTCAATTTACAACATGAGGGGAAAACTGTTTATACCCTTTTCGTACATCAGTAGTCTAATTAGGGGGGACTGAGAAAGCATGCATGATTTTAGATGTGGATTCATAAAGCAGGATTTCTAAATGTTCAACATGGTTTCAGAATATGCAAGATTCCTAAGACATGGTTTCTAAATGCACACAAAAGATTACTGAGTTGTTAAGCAGGATTTATATAGTGACAGTGTTCATTAGTTGTCCTAGGAGCAGGATTTCTATATGATAAATGTATATGCATGTCAATTGAGATGCTGAAACAATAACCCTAAGAGCATGGTATCTAGTGCAAATAGCAAATTTATAAAGGCATGGTTTTCATGTGAGTAGCAGCCTTTGTTGATGCTATTTATTAATCCTAAGAGATTCTAAATGATCACCATAAGCACATACGACAGTAGATATGGAACCCTAGGAACATGATATCTAATATGACATGGATGCACATAAAAAGTCCTAAGGCATGTTATTTACCCATTGATAATTATACAATGTACAGCTACCCTCCCCATTTCACTAGCCTTCCCCAATATTCGTTTACAATAAGTTATTACAGACCATGGATCATGAATTACATAATTGAAATAAAGAAAAATAAGAAGCTATTCTATAGGGAGCCTGCAGATAGGCCCAAGTTCTCCAGAACCTCATTGCCATATGGTATTTCACATCTTTTCTCATAATCCGGGCGTGTCAAAGTTCCCTAAGGATCTCAAGGGCTCCCGGGCAATGCTCACACCTAGATTTCATAGTCATAGTAGAGTAAGTGCAGTTTGGAAGTGCCAACCTCAGTGTGTCAGAGTTCAGAGTTCAGAGGGAGCTCAAGGGTCCCAAAGCAGTGCTCACACTAAGGGGGCAAAACTTATGGGTCTAAGAATAAAGTGAAGTGTAGGATGTGATTTGAAAAGAGTTAAGTAGAAAAACAGCTTTTGAAAATAACTTGTTTGAAATAAGCTTTGAAGAATAATAGCAAAATTCGTTTAGTGAACAACAGTCTGAAAGGGAAGTGGGTAAAACAATCAGAATCTTAGGGTCAGAACAGTACACACAGAACAGGAAACAAGAACCAAACAAGTTTAACACTCACAAGTAGGGACTGGGGGGGGGGGGGGGGGGGGGGGGGGGGGGGTAGGGGAGGCACATGGAAAAACACATAATGACAGAATCACACATAGGTTTAAGATTTCAAAGGATTAAGGAATTAGTCATACGGCTAATAGCATAGACAGAAGGCATATATTTCAGAACAGGCAAGTGAGAACATAGTTATACTAGACATGATAGAATTAGAATTACTTAGGGGTCTTAGGCAACTTAGCAAGCATATTGGACCAAAACCTCAGCAAAACAAATGAGGCAAACAATCAAGCATGGGACAGAATCAGGTTGAAACATACTAAAGAAAGAAACGGGCAGATCCTTAGTCATGCTAGTTATAAGTTAGATAGGATAGAGTTAAACAGGGTAGTACAAGCATTCTAGATGAAACAGTAAGTACATCAATTACACATTACACAGCCAAATAGTAGACAGGAAAAAGACAAGAAATCATTGAATTGAAGCAATAGCAGAGTACATAGAGTTTTGGGACTTGAAATTAAATCAAGACATACCAGTTAAAGAGAGAAAAAACACAGAATATAGGGTTGCTGTGGTGTAATAACTAGCCTTGGCTTCCAGGCTAGTTCAATGAGAGTATCAAGTAACAAGAAGGAACAGGGAGCTTTTAAGTATGAGAGATAGTTTTTGAACCCAAGTGTCCGTGTCTGTGTTAGTGAAAGACTAGAGTATGTATAGTTGAAAACGGGTAGTAAAATAAGGTAAAAATCATAGTAGCATGGTAATTAAGGAACTCAGAATCAATCAGTCAGCTATCAAGTCAAGTATTCCCTTAAGTTAAGGGAATTTAATTCAAACGGTAAGAACCAGTATCACATAAGGTAAGAGAAAATCAGTACATGACTAGTAAGGAAAGAATCAAGGCTCAGTAAGCATAGAGTAGTCAATTAGGACTAAGTTCAAAAAACTCCAATTAAGGAATGATTCAGTAAAAAATAAAGTACTACATCAAATAAGGTAATGAAATCAGTTAATTTAAACAGACGAGTAGAATTCTAGGGTTTTAAGAGAAAACCTTTCAATCAAACCATCAAATAAGGAAAGCAGAATCAAATCAAGAGAGGGTTATGATTCTATACTTCAACATATAAAAAGGGAAGGACAAACAGTCGTAGCAAACATGCAAGGTTAGCAATATTGACAGAAAGAGGCAAGAGATGAACAAATCCAGATGAATACAATAACACAGAGGTGATACAAGTAGGCTAAAGACTCAGTAAAAATCCATTCGAAGCATGGTAACCACAGAAACTTAAAAAGAGTCGAGTAGTCACGCTAACACAGAGCCAAAACAAAGAAGATCTAAAACTTAGGGATTTTAATAGAGGCGAGTCGAAAAAGTAGTAAGAACATAGACTCAGTCAAGATATGCAAGGAAAAGGTTTAAACATAAATAAAATCAGTTTAAACAAGTGTGGAAGAACTCTAAGAAACCCTAACTTTAAAGAAAGTGAAAATGGCTTAAAGTTGATGATTTTTCAAAAGAAGTTTGAGAATAGTGTAAAACATAGAAAGAAACAGACTTAAATCGTTAAAAATAGCATAGATCTAAGATATTCAAACAAAAGCTAGGGTTTCAAAGGAAACCCAAATAGAAACGGAAGAACCTGCTATAAACTTCAAAGATCGTAGCAAATATGGTGTGATTTTGCCCAAAATAACACTGAAGAAGTCATGAACAACCAAAACAACAACCCTAGACACAAGTCGGCATGTCCCAGGGCCCTTGAAGGTCTCAAAGATGATGAGCAAGGCGAGGGGGAAACCATTGGAGGCTTGAGGTTGAAAGGTGGTCGCCGGAGATGGCCGGAGAGGGAGGCGGTGGTTGAAGAAGGCTAGGGTTAGGTTGAGAGAAGAGAGGATATGAGAGAGTTTTAGGGCAGCAGAATCTCAGAAATGAGATAGGGTTAGTGGTCTTTACGATTACAAAAGGAAAGGGCTCGTTTGGACCGTTGATCTAGGAGATCAACGGTCAGGATTAGACCGGATAGATGGGTTCCGGGTTTGGGATAGGAGTTTATAGGGTCTGGGTCGGGTTAACTGGGTGGGAAATTGGTCTAGGAGTGGGTTCAATTTGGGCTATAATTGAAAGCCAAATTTTGCTATGATTTAAATAGCCAATTTCCCTATTTTAATTTTAATAAAATAATAAATAGTTTTCTGAAAATAATTTTTCTATACCAAAATGATTAAAAATTTATAATTATCATTTTAAAAATATAGGGGCCAATTTTACACGTATAAGATATAATTATACCTTAAAATGGGCTAACATTGCAATTATATGCAATTTAGCTTGAAAAATACCAAATGTAATTATAAAAATGCATAAAAATTATATTAATTACATTTTGGTATAAGTATAGAAACTAAATGAATAAATCACCATAACAATAATTTTTGAAATAATTATTGTGGATTTTATGAATAAAAAGGGAGGAAATAAATCAATTTAAACCCTTAAAATTATGGAAAAAATTATAAAAACCTTGTGCATGCTTATATATGCATATACATGCCATTTTGAAGGTATTTATGCATATTTAAAATATATAGGAAAAAATTAGGTATCAACACCATCTCGAAAGTAATTTTCTAACACATTAGTTTAAACTATTTGAGTGTATAGTATGATAACCTTTTATAACCAAGCATATTTGTTATTACAAACCTACATGACTGGCAAGCATATAAAGAAAGAGATTGAATGCAGCTCCAACCCACGTTGTTTCAGTGAGTATGCCGAAAGTTCTAGTGACTTCCTTATATAAAGGATAAACTCGAAGGAGCCTCGGAATATATTGGAAGAAGATAACAAATTTCAGCAAATTCTTCATGTTCAAAGATCTAGCACCCCACAATTTAGGAATTACAATTAAACTTACAACCTGAAGAGACAGAAAAACGACACGAGTAAAAATAATAAATCTAGAATTTGTATTTGCATAGAAATGAGCTAGCATGATTATGGTTAGCAACCTAGTCACTGTACAATCTATTTTACAGCTAAGAGTCTAGCTTAATAACATACTAAATCATGAAGCACATGAAAAAACAGAAGTTTAGAAAATCATTTAATGCCAAAAGGTCTGCATATCATGAAAATCTACATTCTCCATGACATACCGATACATTGTTCGTTTGAAGCACCATAAATCTTGCACTGTCGACCAACGATGTGTTATCCAATAAATAAGAATATTTATTTAATTAACACTTCAATAACATTTTTAAAAAAAAAGACCAATGGTGCTGAAGAAGCCAGTTCCAAACAAAGCAAGAAGGTTGAGTGAGTCTAAATAGACGGGTAGTGAGGACATGACCTTCCAATTAGGCAATTTATCACCATGGACTAATGGTCACTCAGGACAGCAACTATTAATGGTTAAGCAACATAGTTTATTATACTAGAGTTTTGAGACTAACCATCAATAACACATGCCTTTTGTGCTACACCTTAAGTTGATATTATCAACCAAAAAAAAAGAATAAGAGAAATCACTCTAACCTGTGGTAGAGGAAGAACTACAAGAATATCTATCAAGGAGTAAGTGGACAAGTATCTCTTTGCTATTTCCCAAGCCATCTTCGACCAAAACACATCTTCCAAATACACGCGACGAAGGGGCGATGAAACCAGTACGAAATTAAAGCACAATATGTAGAAATTTTTTGAACAGTCACAAGAATAGCAGTAGACTTAGAAAACATACTGAAACCAATTCATAAAACAGTAAAGGAGGAATAAACTCAATCAATCGCACATCAATTTAAAAGCAATCGATTATCACAAACGACTTAACATATGTAGAAAAGCTATACTTTCACAAATCTCAAAACACAATAGTTGGATATCAAAAATTACAAATTTGTACCTGGTAAGCAGAATTTTTTGCCAATAAAGACAAGAAAGTGAAGAAGAAGAATGATTTCTACAACAATCTTGAACCTACACGAAAAGAGAAGTTGGCGACTGATGAAAGGGAGAATATTGACGATGAAGATTGTAAATCGCACTTACTGGGTAAGAAAATAAGTTTTACATGGGGAAGAAGAGGATTTATCTCTAGAAAAAGATACCGGAGAACTGATCGATGTAGGCTTGCAAATGAGTTATCGCGGCTTCGTTAATCCTGTCGTTCGATGTAGGCTAGGGTACGATTCTGTATCCGTTTAGTAAATGGAATAGGTTTTCCTATTATTTTCTAATTGGAGAGAATAATTCATTCTTGTCCAAAAAAATTGGAGGGAAAATTATTATTTTTCGGATGGGGAGGGAAATTTAAAATAATAAAAATTTGATTTTAATTAGTAATTTTTAGTGGCAATTTATTTTTATTTCCAGTAAAAGGATACGTTTTACTGGCTAATGGTCATGTGCCGCTAATATTTCAGCTTAAAGAATCTATTAGCGGCAATTGCCTTATTGCCGCTAAATAATTGCCGCCAAAATCCCTTTTTGTAGTAGTGTGGATAGAATTAGGAATGAAGTTATTCGGGACAAGGTGGGAGTGGCCCCTGTGGAGGCTAAGATGCAGGAGGCAAGGTTGAGATGGTTTGGGCATGTTAAAAGGAGAAGCACAGATGCCCCAGTCAGGAGATGTGAGAGGTTGGCCTTGGGAGGTGAGAGAAGGGGTAGAGGTAGACCTAAGAAGTCCTGGGGTGAAGTTATCAGGTGGGACATGGCGCAGCTTGAGCTGACCGAGGACATAACCCTAGATAGAAGGTTGTGGAGGTGTAAGATTAGGGTGGAAGGTTAGTAGGTAGTCGTTCGTTTCCCTTTCGTCTTCCCTAGTTCGTTAGTATTAGTGCTAGTGTGGTTCCCTATTTTCCTTAGTTTGCTATAATCACGTGTCTTGTTCTGTTACTACTTACCTTCGGTAATTCCGTAGTTGCTAGCAGTACTTCGCCGTATTCTCGTGTGCTGCCTCAGAAATATTTGCCTGAATGGACTATCTTGCTATGACTTATTATTGGTAGTCCTTTCATATCCTTTGTTGTTATCTCCGATTTAGTTTTCTAACGATTTGTCTTGCTATCACTTGTTATCAGGGCTCATTTCACCTTCTCTAGCCACGGGTCATTCGAAAACAGTCTCTCTACCCTTCCAGGATAGGGGTAAGCCTGCATACATCCTACCCTCCCCAGACCCCACATGGTGGAAATATACTGGGTTGTTGTTGTTGTATTTACTTTAAAGGGAATTGTAACAATATGTCAGCTTGCTAGTGTGGCGAACTCAGAAAGTTAAATTCATGATTTCTACTTCCACTAATTACAAAATATAACTATATAACTATTTGATCATGACATAAAAATTAAATATTACAAAATATAAATATATAACTATTTGATCACGACATAAAAGTTTGATATTATAGCTCAAAATCTGCCCTGGAATATTTAGGGTAAGATGGCAATAAGGAAAAAGTCGGTCAATGTCGAAGAGGAAGCAACAAGATTCGTGGCTGATATATCAACAACGACTGAAGTCGAGAACCATTGACAGAACAACAACGACCAGTTTTTGAAATAGAATATTAAAGAGAATATTCTGATGAATATTCTCTACACTTGTACTATTAGGGTTTGTTGGGAACATGTCTCGTATAAATAGAAAAGGAGACAATGGGACTGGGCCTGTGATATTCATTTGATAAGAACACTTTTCAGAAGATGATTCTCTTTCTCTAGCAAAGATACGAATATTACATTTTCATCAACATTCTTGCTTATACTATTCTACACTTTCCCATTAGATCCAAGAATAGTTTTCGAACATTCTAGGATTTATCTATCACACATCATTGTCAGGAGGAACAATCATCTAACTCATTCATTATTGGGTGAATCATTCCTTCTATTTACTTAAATGTCACATATTGTTATTTATTGTTAGTTACTCCTCCATTATATCTCATGCTTTTGGAATATTTTGATGAACAATATCATTAACTCCCCACTGGATTAACCCCATATTTTCTCTATTTTCAAGATCTATGTTTAGGAATATTATTTTTAACTAGGTACAACCCATCATTATATAAATATAGAGGTTTAACCGAATGTGTGGGATTTCCTAGTTAAATTTTTAGTTTCCTCTAGACTACAACTGACACGGATTGCCAACGTAAAAAAAACAAGAACAAGATTCCCTTTCTTTGTACACACATATCTAACATGGCACGTAACAGAGAAGAAAGAGTGAGAATAATGAGCTACCTACCAACCAACCTCATGAGCATCATCAATGAGGGTTTTGAAGTGGTGCACCAGGACACAACGCCCAATGCCTCCCCCAGGCGAGGTGGATCACCCCCTCCTCATTGTAGCATCACAAAATATCTTGGTAAGGAAGCCTCCACATCCGTGTTGGAGAAAATACCACTAGCAGTAAAAAGCTCCTTGAGGCCTAGCTAATTGACACGCTAACGAGTGTCCTTCGTAAGCCCATTTGGGACACGGCTACCGAAATCACAAGGACTTACGTCATACCACCAGCAGACGAGCAACACAATCGACTTCCTCCACCTCCCGCAATGACAGGTATTACTCACAATGTTTTTAATAATACAGGCGATGACACTCTCGTGGCGATTCTGAAAAGGATGAAAGAAATGGACTATGGGAACAAGGTACTTCAGGACCAAACGAGAGAACACCAAGAAAGGGTCGATAAAATACTAGGCACTCCTAAGCTCTTGCCGAAGAAAGACGTCGGCCGGTTCGTAGAGAAACCGTACAATTATGATGCCGGCCACATGCCATACCAAAGACCTTCAATATGCCACCTTAACTGAAAATACACGACGACACTAACAACTTTGAAGACCATGTGACTCACTACATCACCTCCGTAAAAGGCAATGACCTCGTCAAGGAACAAATATCCTCTATCTTGTTGAAACAGTTCGGCAAGACCCTCATTGGAAGAGAATTAACATGGTATTTTCAGCTGCCCCCGCGTTCCATTTGAAACATTCGAAGAAATGGACAAGTCCGTAATGGCCCTTGGTGGGGCCAAGAAGGAAGAGGCGAGGGTAAATAACATATTCTCTATCAAACAGTCTCGGGGAGAGGGATTGAGGGACTTCCTCTCCCTATTCAACCGAGTAAGAATGACTTTACCAAATGTATCAGAAGAGATAGCCGTCGCAATTTTCTAGAACGGGATGAGCAGAAATGGTTCAAGGGACACAAGAAAAATATTAAGTTGGCTTATGAAATACCCCCCCTCCCAACGAATTAGGATGAAATACACAACATGTATTGTTCCAAAGTCCGAGCACACGAGGACAACCTCAATGGTCCGGCTCATCGACTGACATTGGTACAAGACAAACCCCGAATGACATCAGGAGGGACCTTGTAGCTCCACGACCCAACAGGGAGCGATATCTACCATACGTAAAAACAACCATTGCGTCCTCTTCCCGCCACGAAGAGGGACCATCCCGATCAAGAGCAGGGACTCGCCAGAACGAAAAAGGTATGCCCACTATTATCCGCTCACAAATTTTGTGTGTCACCTACATAAATAGTCTACGCCTTGGAGAAGCTCGAAACTAAGGTGAAGTGGTAACAAAAGATGAGGTCAGACCCTAATAATAGAAAATAAGATGCCCTGTGTGAATTCCACCAAGAGCGAGGACACAAAACCGAGGATTGCATCGCCCTAAAATAGGAGGCCGTGAACATGCTACAACAAGGACACCTCAAAGAGTTTCTAAGTGACCGAGGAAGGACCAATTTTGCCAAAGGATGTGAAAAACATCAAGGACCACCGCCCTCTCCAACCCACACCATCCACATGATCATTGGCGGCGACGACGATCCTCTATCAACAGTGTGAAATTCACCACAACCCACAATCTCAAACGGTCAATCACCCATGAACGGTATAAAGAACTCGAAGAAAGTATCATCTTCGATAAGTCACCAATAGTTTGGTTTTCCCTCACTATGATTCCCTTGTTATCACTTTACGAATTTTAGATACTGATGTGAGGCGCATTATGGTAGGCAATGGAAGCGGCTCGTACATTATCCACCCTCGAGTACTTGCACAAATGAAACTTGAGGATAAGATAGTGTCATGCTGCATCACACTAACGGAATTTAACAATGCAGTTAAGCAAAGGCGAGATCACACTGCTTTTCCTAGTCGGTGGCGTCACTCTGGAAACCATATTCCATATCATGGACCAAGACACATCATACAACTCCATAATAGGGTGACCATGGATACACACCATGAGATCCATCCCCTCCATCTTGGACCAAGTCATCAATTCCCAACTCGTTGGGGAATATTCAATGTACGAGGGGAATATCGCACATACCGAGAATGATACTACATCGCTCTAGACTGTACAATCACTCAAAAAATGAAGGAAAAGAAAAAGAGGCATAACAATCAACATAGGTCAAATGAGGCGTCATCAAAGACACTGAAGCGGTTGAAGCTACAGAATCGACCATAGAAGACCTCGAATCCGTCCAATTAGATGGAAACGACCATAGCCAAAAGAGTTTACATCGACTGCAAGCTTCAAGAACTATGTAAATATCGTCAATTCTTAACTACTAACGTGGACTTATTTGCTTTTAGCCATGCAGATATGCCAAGTATCCTGAAGGAAATCACCATGCACAAGCTGAACATCGACCCACGCCACCCCGGGTCAGGCAGGTTAGACGTAAGTTCAACTCCCCAATAAATGATGCGGTACGTGAAGAGGTCAACATATTATTGGGAAACAACTCTATCAGGGAGTCAAAGTATCCCTAATGGGTGGACAATGTGGTCATGGTGAAAAAGAAGAATGGGAAATGGAGGATGTGCATAGATTTTACAAATTTGAACAAATCATGCCCCAAAGATTCGTTCCCCTTATCTCACATCGACCAACTCATCAACACAACGGTCGGTCATCAACTACTGAGCTTCTTGGATACCTACTCAAGCTATAATGAAATCCTAATAGAAGAAGAGGATCAGGGGAAAACCACTTTCATTACCCATCAAGCGACGTACTGCTACAGGGTCATGCCCTTCGGGCTGAAAAATGCAGGGGCAACTTACCAAAGGCTAGTGACGAGGATGTTCAAAGACCAACTCGGAGAAATGATGAAAGTCGACAAAGACGACATGCTGGTCAAATCTAAAAGGAAAGAAGATCACATAGACCACTTGATAGAAACCTTCGACATACTCAGGTAATACGGAATGGAATTAAACCTCGAAAAATGTGTGTTAGGTGTGGCCTCAAGAAAATTCTTGGACTTCCTAGTGTCACAGCAAGGTATCGAGGTCAACCCTGACCAAATCAAAGCCATCGAAGGGATAACATAGCAGTTGACCATAAAATAACAGGTTTAGAAGTTGACTGGCCGTATCACCGCCCTTTTGAGGTTCATTTCGTGATCATCTGATAGGTGCCACAAATTATTTGGCGTACTCAAAAAGTATAACGACCTCCAATGGAACTCTGAGTGCGCCCAATCCCTGAAGGAATTGAAGGCTTACTTGTCATCTCCACCATTAATTTCAAAATCGGAACCGGGGGAACACCTCCTTGTCTACCTAGATGTATCCGAAATGCGCGCTCCTAGTCCGAGAAAATAAAGGTACGCAGTCTCCCATCTATTACATTAGCAAAACACTAGTCGACACCGAGATGAGGTACCCTCACCTCGAAAACTTGGCCCTTGCCTTGGTTGTAGCTTAGACCATACTTCCAATGCCACCCTATCTCGGTAGTTATGACTTTCCCCTTAAGAAGTATTTTGCATAAACTCCATCTACCGGGCAGGTTGGCCATATGGGTCATATAACAAAGCGAGCATGATATCACATATCAACCGCGAACAACAATAAAGTCAAAGTCCTTGCTGACTTCATCGTCGACTTCAGCGCAAGAATAATGCTCGAATATTTCTTAAGGGGAAAGTCTCCCACGCTTCTCCTCAAATACAGGACCCCTGGGTCCTGTACACCGATGGCACACCTAACGCGTTAGGGTCCGAATTGGGACTCATACTCGAAGTTCCGCCAGACGAATTGATTTTCCAATCCATAAGGTGCTCGGACATGACTAACAACGAGGCCGAGTATGAGGTCGTAATTGCAGGGTTAAAGCTAGCACTCAAATACGGGGTGAAACGATTAAGACTACGCTATGATTCCCAACTCGCTGTGAACCAAGTCACAGGGACTTTCTAGATCAAAGAATAAAGGTTACCAGACCGAGATCTGTAAGCTACTTTATGAGTTTGACAAATGTCAACTCGACCAGATCCCCCGAGCATAGAGTACTGAGGCGGACGACCTCGCCAATTTAGTAACAGCCACCAACAATATTTGTGATGACCCAAAGGGTCATTTTAAGAATTTAGACCCAATTTTAGGTTTATTAGCCATAAAAAGACTAATTTTAATCACCTCAATTTTCGTGCTCAGTCCGGGTGTGAAACCGGAAAGCTTTTATATGAAAATATGAGAAAAAGTAGTTTCTAGAGTTAAATTTTGGTTTTAGTTGACTTTGGTCAACATTTTGAATAAACGGACCTGGATTTGTGTTCCGACAATCTCGGGAGGTCCGCAGTAAAATATGGGACTTGGGCTTATGCCCGGAATTAAATTTTGAGGTCCGCAACCTTAGATTTGCTGGTAATTACAAGAAATAAAGAAATGAAATAATTTGTGAAATTGTTGGTATCGAGCCCGTATTTTTGTTCCTGAGTCCGGAATTTTTTTAATGATATTTAAGTCGTATCTGTGAAATTTGATAAGAATCAGAGTTGATTTGACATAATTCGGACATCTGGTTGAAAAGTTAGAAATTTGAATGTTCTTGAGGAAATCTTGAGTTTTGAGGTTAAATTTGTAGATTTTGATGATTTGATCTCACGAGCAAGTCTGTATGATGTTTTTAGACTTGCGTGCATGTTTGGTTTGGAGCCCCGAGGGCTCGGGTAGGCTACGGAGAGTCTAGACTTAGAAAATTTCATCACAGCTGAAAATCTGGTGTTGTAGGCCTCTGATCTCGCATTTGCGAGATCAGGCTTTGCATTTGCTAAGTCATGGTCCAGCCCCAGATCTCGCAAATGCGAGATTTTTGGTCGCAATTGCGAGCTGCCCGAATGTCGCAAATGCGACATTTTTATCGCATTTGCGATGAAAGCCGAAATTTGAAGGGTTCACAAATGCGAGATCTGAACCTAGTTAAATCACATTTTAGACGGGTTTTCACTTCTTTTTCAATTCTCTCAAGCCCTAAACCTCCATAGGCGATTTTCTAAAGACCCAAACTTCTCCAAATCATTGGTAAGTGATCTGTAACAAATTCCGTTCATTCCTAAACAACTTTTAACAAGATTTAAACCAAAAATCTAGAGTTTTTCATAGTAAAAATTGGGGTTTTGGGGTAGAACATAGGAACTTCAAATTTGTGGATTTAGACCTCGAATTAAGTTCGAGTTCGAAAACCAATTGTATATCCAGGCTCGAGGGAGATTGGGTAAACGGGTTTTGGTCCGAACCTCGAGTTTAGACCAAAGGGGTCAGGGGTAGATTTTTGTATTTTGATAAAAAAACATAGGAAAACCATAACTTTCATTAAAGTTGATTCCTTTAGGCAATAATTGATGGTATTGAACCAATTATGATTAGATTCAAGCGGGTTAGAGGCAAATTCAAAAGGAAAGGTTGTGCTAGAGCAGTGAATTGCTTGTGAATTCGAGGTAAGTTCTTGGTTTAACCTTTACTTGAAGGAATAGGAATCCCTAACTTAAATGCTATGCGAATTTTCATGTGTGTGGTGTATAGGTGAGGTGACGAGTATCTATGCACCACCAACTTACTTGTTAAACGTGATCCCTTTCCCCGTTTTCAATTTATTTGATTCATGGCTTAATTGTTTTACACTCATTGATGTCTCTATGACTACTTGGTTTAGTTAATTTGTTGTTAAGTATTGTTCAAATATTTTGGAAGTGTTGGTTTTTCCCTTGGTTTCATTGTGATACGTAAAATGGATGAGCTGGTTGAAAATATTTTATTATATATATTCTGGTTGATTTCATTGTGAAATGGTAATTGCTGAAGTTTATGAGTCGTACAAATTTCTGTTTACAATTGTTCAGATAAAAATAGTGTGAAAGGCTTTAACCTGAATTGTGAAAAGTTTCATAAATAAAGTGATCTGATATGTCTGGTGGGAGTGGGTTGCATGCCGCAACAAGGAGTGATAAGGGTGGACAGGTTGGATCGGGTTGCACGCCGCAATATGAGCAATAAATGTGATATATATAGGGAGTAGCAATAAGGGTGGACAGGTGGGAGCGGGTTGCACGCCGCAACAAGGAGCCATAAGGGAGGACACTTATGTTTTATTGATTTTCAAAAACAAAGATTTGAAAACTTACTGTTTTACTTTACTATTTTTCATATTTTGCACTTACTTTTATTAAAGTCAAAGTTTGGAAATTTTGGAAACTTATGTGAGAGTTGGTTATATTATACAGGCCCCGTCGTAGCCTCGTCACTACTTCGTCGAGGTAAGGCTCGACACTTACTCAGTACATGGGGTCGATTGTACTGATACTACACTCTGTACTATTTGTGCAGAACGAGGTACGAGCCAAAGTTAAGAGATTTTAGTAGCTGAGATCATCATTCGGAGACACGAGGTAGATCTGGCGGGGTTCGCAGATTCCCGTAGTCTTCTCTCTATTTTATAGACACTGTTTTACATCAATCAAAACAGATACATAATTCTTTCAGCCCATTATTTGTAGTATTTTTAGTGGTTCATGAATTGTGACACCAGACCCTTGGGTAGTTTTATAGTTATATATTTAGTTCGTGGTTCAGTTTATTTATTGATTATTATTACTATTCATGAAGTTATTCGTTGGAAAGTACAGATTTTGGTTTATTTAAACTGTCTTATTGTGTTTAAGTAAATATTCAAAAGAAAATGGTTAGTTAAGTTCTAACATTGGCTTGACTAGCAATTGTTGTGTTAGGCGCCATCACGATCCCTAAGGTTGGGAATTTGGGTCGTTACAAGTTGGTATCAGAGCCCTAGGTTGCTTAGGTCTCACAATTCACGAACAAGATTAATAGAGTCTAAGAGATCGGTACAAAGACGTCTATACTTATCTCTAAGAGGCTATCAAGTTAGGAAAAAACTCCATTTTTATTTCTATTTTATTGTGCGACTCTTGTTATCTCAAATACTGATTGGACTCTTCTATTCTCTCGCAGATGGCGAGAATACGTGCTTCCTCTTCCCCCGACCAACAATCCAGTCTTCTAGCAGCAGCAACAGCTCCTACAAGGGGCAGAGCCGAGGCCATGTCAGAGGCCGAGGCAGGGGCAAGACTTAGCCCATTGCTCAGATAGCAGCCCCAACTGCGGAGACCCAGATTGAGATTGATGAATAGGTTCCAGCTCACACCATTCCAGCGGGACCAACTCAGGTCCCATAGGGGTTTATTTCCATCCAAGTGCTTCAGGACGCTTTGGTCCGGTTAATGGGCATTATGGAGAGTGTAGCCCATGCTGGCACACTCCTCGTGGCAGCGACCGCTTCTCAGGCTGGAGGAAGGATTCAGACTCCTGTTACTCACACTCCTGATCAGAACATTCCTCAGGTTCAAACCCCAGTAGCTAATCCGGCCGGGGTAATTCAGCCAGTTTATGCAGCGCCACTTGTTTGTGAGGAAGCTATGTCCACCGATGCTTTGTGGAGATTGAATAGGTTCATTAAGTTATTTCATGTTCATTTCAGTGGGGCTACTTCAGAGTACCCTCAGGAATACCTGGATAGTTGTCACGAGGTTCTGCGAAATATGGGTATTTTGGAGACCAACGAGGTCGATTTTGTTATTTTTCAGATGACTGGTTCCGCCAAGAAATGGTGGAGGGATTACTTGTTGACTAGACCAGCTAGATCACCTGCTTTGACTTGGGATCAACTTTCACATCTCTTTTTGGAGAAGTTCTTGCCTGTTACTACTCGGGAGGAGGAACATCGTCAGTTTGAGCGACTTTAGCAGGGAAGCATGACGGTCACCCAATATGAGAATCGTTTTGTGGATTTAGCCAGACATGCTATTCTTTTGTTTCCCATAGAGAGAGAGAGATGGTCAGAGGATTTATTGAGGGCCTTGCTCAGCCCATCAGGTTGCAGATGGCCAGGAGACAGGGACCGAGATATCTTTTCAAGATGCAACTAATATGGCTAGGAGGGTTGAGACGGTTCTTGGCATGGTAGGTCAGGGGTCAGACAAAAGACCTCGCAATTCCGATGGATCAATGGCGCCTCATCTGGAGGTGGGGGTTCATTTAGCAGAGGCCAGTCTTCCAGGCCATTCCATTCAGCACTTCAAGCTTCACATAGTACTTCAGGTGGTCGTGGTTCTTATATACCTTCTTTTGCTCAGCCAATCCACAGTGCTCCTCCAGCTCCCATTAGAGCACCTCCTCTGCAGAGTTATTATCGAGGTCAGCCAGTTCGTTAGGGTCAGTCTTCATATCAGGAGGGATGCTTTGAGTGTGGTGAATATGGGCATATTCAGAGATCTTGTCCGAAATATTCAGGAAATCAACTTTAGTATCAGGATTCCCGTGCTATTGTTCCAGCACCAATTCCAGCACCACCTTCCCAGCCAGCCAGGGTTAGGGGTCAAGTAACGAGAGGTAGGGGCTAGATTGTTAGAGGTGGAGGTCAGGCCTCTAGGGGTTGAGGGTAGCCCGCTAGAGGTGGATGTCCGCCTTCTAAGTTCCTCCTAGAGACATAGTTGGGTGGTGGAGCCCAACCCCGACTATATGCATTCCCAGCTAGACCTGGGGCGGAGTCCTCCATTGCTGTTACTACAGATATCATTTCAGTTTGTGATAGAAATGACTCAGTTTTGTTTGATCCGAGGTCTACTTATTCTTATGTGTCATCATATTTTGCCTCATATTTGGTTGTGCCCCGTGATTCCTTGTGTGTTCCTGTTTATGTGTCTACGCCGGTGGGGGATGCTATTGTGGTAGATCATGTGTATCGTTCGTGTGCAGTAGTCATTGAAGGTCTTGAAACTAGTGTAGACCTTTTGCTTCTTGACATGGTCGATTTTGAAGTTATATTGGGTATGGATTGGTTGTCACCTTATTATGCCATTCTGGATTATCACGCCAAGACAGTTACCTTAGCCTTGCTAGGGTTTCCTCGATTACAATGGAAAGGGACTCCTGGTCATTCTCCCAGCAAAGTGATTTCTTATGCCAAGGTTCGTTGCATGGTTGAAAAGGGGTGTTTGGCTTATTTATCTCATATTAGTGATTCTGAGGCTGAAGTTTTTTCCATAGATTTAGTGCCTATTGTTCGCGAGTTTCCCGAGGTGTTTCTTGCAGACCTGTCGGGGATGCCACCCGACATGATATTGATTTTTGTATTAATATGGCTCCGGGAACTCAACCCATTTCCATTCCTCCAGAATTGAAAGAGCAGTTGCAAGACTTGATTGATAAGGGTTTTATTAGACCTAGTGTCTCGCCTTGGGGTGCACCGATTTTGTATGTGAAGAAAAAGGATTGATTGATGAGGATGTGTATAGACTTCCGGCAGCTGAATAAAGTCACTATCAAGAATAAATATCCATTGTCGAGAATTGATGATTTATTTGATCAGCTTCAGGGTGGTAGTGTGTTTTCGAAAATTGATCTGAGATATGGTTACCATCAGTTGAAGATTTGAGTGTCCGATGTTCCTAACACAACCTTCCGGACGAGGTATGGGCACTATGAATTTTTGGTGATGTCCTTTGGCTTGACTAATGCTCCAGTGGCCTTTATGAACTTGATGAATCGGGTTTTCAAGCCTCATCTGGATTCTTTTGTAATTGTATTCATCGATGATATTCTAATTTACTCCCGCAGCCGAGAGGAGCATGAACGGCACCTCCGTATAGTGCTCCAGACTTTGAGGGACAATCAGTTGTATGCCAAGTTTTCAAAATGTGAGTTCTGGTTGGATTCAGTAGCCTTTCTGGGTCATATCGTATCAGCAGAGGGTATTCAGGTAGATCCTAAGAAGATGAGGCAGTCAAGAACTGGCTTAGACCAAGAACTATCCTAGACCCACTACATCCACGGAAATCAAGAGCTTCTTGGGTTTGGCGGGTTACTACCGTCATTTTGTGGAGGGGTTTTCATCCATATCAAGCCCAATGACTAAATTGACTCAGAAAGGTGCCCCATTTAAATGGTCATATGAGTGCGAGGCGAGCTTACAGAAGCTCAAGAGATCCTTGACTTCAGCACCGGTGTTGGTATTATCATCAGGTTCAGGTTCCTTCACGGTTTATTGTGATGCTTCTCGAGTTGGACTTGGAGCAGTATTGATGCAGGATGGCAGGGTGATTGCATATGCATCTCTACAGTTGAAATTCCGTGAGAAGAATTATCATGTTCATGACTTATAATTGGAAGCCATTGTTCATGCATCAAAGATTTGGAGGCACTATTTTTATGGTGTGCAATGCGAGGTTTTCACAGACCACCAAAGTGTTCAGTACTTGTTCAAGCAAAAGGATCTTAATTTGAGGCAGAGGAGATGGTTAGAATTATTGAAGGATTATGATGTCACTATACTATATCATCCAGGGAAGGCCAATGTGGTGGCCGATGCATTGCGTATGAAGTTGGTGAGTATGGGCAGTCTTGCATTTATTCCAGTCGGTGAGAGACCGCTGGATTCAGATATTAAGACTTTGGCTAATCAGTTCGTGAGGTTGGATATTTTACCCAGTAGTGTTCTACCCAACTCACGTTGAACTGCCCTCCAAAAGTGCAAGGTAAATTGCGTACTCCGATCAGAAATGATAGACACGGGCACACCGTGAAGGAGAACAATCTCTCGAATATATATATCTCTGCCAACCGCTCCGAAATATAAGTACTTGCCACTGGAGTGAAATGTGTTGATTTAGTCAGCTTATCCACAATAACCCAAACCACGTCGAATTTTCTCTGAGTCCATGGGTGTCCAACAATGAAGTCCATAGTTATATGCTCCTACTTCCACTAAGGAATCTCTATCTGCTGAAGTAACCTACCAGGTCTCTGATGCTCATATTTTACCTGTTGGCAATTAAAACAAATAGCCACATAAGCAAAATTTATCCTTTTTCATCCTTCTTCACCAATAGTGCTTCCGCAAATCCTGGTACATTTTGGCTGCACCCGGGTGAACAGAATACTTAGAACTGTGAGCTTCCTCAAGAATCAACTCACTCCGACTCGATTTGAGCACATCATTTCATCCTCAGACGGATGGGTAGTTTGAACGTACTATTCAGATTTTTGAGGATTTGCTCCGCGCTTGTGTTATTGACTTTGGAGGTTCTTGGGATCAATTCTTGCCGTTAGCAGAGTTTGCCTATAATAATAGTTATCAGTCGAGCATTCAGATGGCTCCCTATGAGGAATTATATGGTAGACGGTGTAGATCGCCAGTTGGATGGTTTGAGCCTGGAGAAGCTCGGTTATTAGGTACAGACTTAGTTCAAGAGGCCTTAGATAAGGTCAAGATCATTCAAGACCGACTTCGTGCAGCTCAGTCTAGGCAAAAGAGTTATGTCGATCGTAAGGTTCGAGATGTGGCATACATGGTTGGAGAAAGAGTATTACTTCGGGTATCACCCATGAAGGGTGTCTTGAGATTTGGGAAGAAGGGTAAGTTGAGCCCTAGGTACATTGGGCTCTTTGAGATTCTTGATAGAGTCGGGGAGGTAGCTTATATACTTTCATTGCCTCCAAGGTTATCCTTAATTCATCTGGTATTCCATGTGTCTATGCTCTAGCAATATCGGGGTGAATCGTCCAACGTGTTAGATTTCTGTTCTGTCCAATTGGACAATGATTTAACTTATGAGGAGGAGCCGGTGGCCATTTTAGACCGACAAGTTCGTCAATTGAGATCAAAGAGTTATCCTTTAGTTCGAGTGCAGTGGAAGGGTCAGGCCGTTTAGGTAGCTACTTGGGAGTCCGAGTCGGACATGCATAGTAGATATCCACACTTGTTTGCCAATTCAGGTAATTTTCTATGTCCATTCGAGGACGAACGTTTGTTTTAGAGGTGGAGATTGTGATGACCCAAAGGGTCATTTTAAGAATTTAGACCCAATTCTAGGCTTATTAGACATAAAATGACTAATTTCAATCACCTCGATTTGCGCGCGCTGCCCGCGCGTGAAACTAGAAAGCTTTTATGTGAAAATATGAGAAATAGTAGTTTCTAGAGTTAAAATTTTGTTTTAGTTGACTTTGGTCAACATTTTGAGTGAACGCACCCGGATCTATGTTCCGACAATCCCGGAAGGTCCGCAATAAAATATGGGACTTGGGCGTATGCCCGAAAATGAATTCTGAGGTCCATAGCCTTAGAAAACAATTTTTGAAGAAAATTATTTTGCTGGTAATTACAAGAAATAAAGAAATGAAATAATATGTGAAATTCTTGGTATCAGGACCGTATTTTGGTTCTGGATCCCGGAATAAGTTTGTTATGATAGTTAAGTCGTATCTGTAAAATTTTATGAGAATCGGAGTTGATTTGACATAATTCGGACATCTGGTTGAAAAGTTAGAAATTTGAGTGTTCTTGAGAAAATCTTGAGTATTGAGGTTAAATTTTTAGATTTTGATGTTATTTTGATGATTTGATCTCACGAGCAAGTCCGTATGATATTTTTAGACTTGCGTGCATGTTTTGTTTGGAACCCCGAGGGCTCGGGTGAGTTTTGGGTAGGCTACAGAGTGTCTAGACTTAGAAATTTTTATCAAAGCTGAAAATCTGGTGTTGAAGGACTCTGATCTCGCATTTGCGAGATCAGGCTTCACATTTGCGAAGTCTTGGGCAAATGCGAGATACACACCCAGTTAGATCAGATTTTAACGGGGTTTTCACTTCTTTTTCAATTCTCTCAAACCCTAAACCTCCATAGGCGATTTTCCAAAGACCCAAACTTCTCCATATCATTGGTAAGTTATCTCTAACTAATTCTGTTCATTCCTAAACAACTTTTAACAAGAGTTCAACCAAAAATCTAGAGTTTTCATGGTAAAAATTGGAGTTTTTTCGTAGAACTTAGGAATTTCAAATTTAGGGATTTAGACCTCGAATTGAGGTCGACTTCCAAAACCAATTATATATCCGGGCTCGGGGGAGATTGGGTAAACGAGTTTTGGTCCGATCCTCAATTTAGACCAAGCGGGTCGGGGGTCGATTTTTTGTATTTTGATAAGAAAATATAGGAAAACCATAGCTTTCATTAACGTTGATTCTTTTAGGCAATAGTTGATGGTATTGAACGAATTGTGATTAGATTCAAGCGGGTGAGAGGCAAATTCAAAAGGAAAATGTGTGCTAGAGCAGTAAATTGCTTGTGAATTCGAGGTAAGTGCTTGGTTTAACCTTGACTTGATGGAATAGGAATCCCAACTTATATGCTATATGAATTTGCATGTGTGTGGTGTATAGGTGAGGTGACGAGTATCTATGAACCACCAACTTACTTGTTAAACATGATCCCTTTCCCCGTTTTCAATTTATTTGATTCATGGCTTAATTATTTTATGCTCATTAATGTCTCTATGACTACTTGGTTTAGTTAATTTGTTGTTAAGTATTGTTCAAGTATTTTGGAAGTGTGGTTGTTCCCTTGGTTTCATTGTGATACGTAAAGAGGATGAGCTGGTTAACAATATTTTATTATATATATATTCCGGTTGATTTCATTGTGAAATGGTAATCGATGAAGTTTATGAGTCGTACAGCTTTCTGTTAACAATTGTTGAGACAAAAATAGTGTGAAAGGCTTTGACCTGAATTGTGAAAAGTTTGAAAAATAAAGTGATATGATATGTTTGGTGGGAGCGGGTTGCACGCAGCAACAAGGAGTGATAAGGGTGGACAGGTGGGATCGGGTTGCACGCCGCAACAGGAGCAATAAGGGTAATATATATAGGGAGCAGTAATAAGGGTGGACAGGTGGGAGCGGGTTGCACGCCGCAAGAAAGAGAGATAAGGGAGGACACTTATTTTTTACTGATTTTCAAAAACAAAGATTTGAAAACTTACTATTTTACTTTACTACTTTTCATATTTTGCACTTACATATTTGAAAACTTATGTGAGAGTTGGTTATAGATGAGACCTGGAAAAGGTGGCTGAGTTACTTTGTTTGTTGCTACAGTTTATTGTTTTGATTACTTCAGAATTTCCTTCTTGCTTTATTATACATTGTTCACAGGTTATATTATGAAGGCCCCGTTCTAGCCTCATCACTACTTCGTCGAGTTTAGGCTCGGCACTTACTCAGTACATGGGGTCGGTTGTAATGATAATACACTATGCATTTTTTGTGCAGATCGAGGTACCGACCAGAGTTAAGAGATTTTAGTAGCTGACATCATCAATCGGAGACACGAGATAGATCTGCTGGCGTCCGCAGATTCCTGGAGTCTTCTCTTTATTTTATAGACAATGTTTTACATCATTCAAAATAGATACATAATTCTTTCAGACCATTATTTGTAGTATTCTTAGTGGTTCGTGAATTGTGACACCAGACCCTGGGGTAGTTTTATAGTTATATATTTAGTTCGTGGTTCGATTTATTTATTGATTATTATTACTATTCATGAAGTTATTTGTTGGAAATTATTAGATTTTGGTTTATTCAAATTGTTTTATTGTGTTTAAGTAAATATTGAAAAGAAAATGGTTAATTAAGTTGTAATATTGGCTTTTCTAGGAAGTGTGGTGTTAGGCACCATCACGATCCCTAAGGTTGGGAATTTGGGTCGTGACAATATTGCAACCGGAGAAAGAAATGTGGTCCACCTCCTCAACTTATCGATAGATCAAATCGAGGTAAGAACGATAAACCTAACCTGGGACTGGCGTAACCATATTGTTATATACTTGCAGGATGGCGTACTCCCAGATGATAAAAAAGAGGAAACTGCGAATGCAAGCAGCAAGATACAATATCATTCATAACACATGTACAAGAGGACATAGGTGGCCCTCTAGGAAAATTCTTAGGCCCAAACCAAACGCGGAGAGTCCTTGAAGAAGCCCACGAAGGCCATTGTGGAGCGCATTCCGGCAATCTTGCTTTGGTAAGATGCCTCATACGGGCATGATATTACTGGCCCACCATAAAAAAAGGCCACGAATTTTGTAAAAAGGTGCGAGAAATGTCAAAAGTATGCCCCAATAATTCACCAAGCAGGCGAACACCTCCACTCAGTCACCTTCCCTTGGTGGTTCATCAATTGGGGAATGGAAATCGTGGGCCCTCTCCCAGCAGGGTGAGATAACATACAATTTCTTTTGGTTTTAACTTACTATTTCTCTAAGTGGGTAGAAGCAGGAGCATTAACCCAAATACACGAACAAAAAGTGATCACCTTCATATAGAAAAACATCATATGCCAGTTCAGTCTCCCCAAGGAAATCAGTTGTGACAACGGACCACAATTTGCAGGGGAAAAGGTCATTGAATTCTTTGAAAAATGGCATAACAAAAGAATGCTCTCAACGCCAAATCTCCCATCGGGTAACAGACAAGAGGAGTCCTCCAATAAGTTGATACTGAACAACCTGAAGAAAAAATTCGGAAACACCAAAGGGTTATTGCCGAAACTATTACCAGAAGTACTCTAGGCCTACCGAACAATGCCAATGACGAGCACATGAGATACGCCATACTTATTAGTCTATGGGACTGATGCAGTAATACCGATCGAGGTCGGGGGCCCTAGACTAAGATACTCCCATGAAAGCGGACCCAAGAACAATGACAACCGAAGAAAGGAGCTCGACAAAGTCTAAGAGCGAAGAGACATGGCCTACATAAGAATAGTCGCCCAAAAGCAACAAGTAGAACGCTATCTCACAAGAAAGAGCCACGTGCTTAAAGCTCATGTCACTCAAAGTCGGGGACCGCGTGCTTAAAGCTAAAACACAATCAAGCAAAGACCCTGATAAGTAGGGATTTAACACAAGTAAGCAAAAATGCGTGAAGGTATTACCGGAAACTAATGTAATATGCTTGCTTGCATGGATTGTTTAAATGAGCCAAAAGAGTCATAATTAACTAATAAAGGAGTTAAACTTGAACAAAAACCAAGACTGGACCAAAATATATGAAACGCGGACCGCACAAGTATTGTGCGGCCGCGAAAGCTACAACGCGATCGTAAGCACTATTTCGAGGTCCGCGAAAGGAAGATTCAGAGAGATCGATTTTTGGGCTAAAACATGAACGCGGACCGCATCAGAAAGGTGCGGCCGCAAAAGTATCTATGCGACTGCGGTTGGAATTATGTGGACCGCAGTTGCTGACGTTCAGAGAGCTTACATTTTAAGCAAAAACAAGAAGTGTGGTCCGCGTTAGAATTACGTGGCCGCAGAAGTCTCCTACGCGACCGCGATGGAAATTATGCGATTCACGTAACTATTCTCAACCCAGATCAAAAAGTGAAGAATGTGAACCGCGATCAGAATTACGTGGCTGCGAAAGCAAGAGTGCCGCCGCGGTCAGAATTACGCGGCCGCATAACCTCCATAAGGGTATTTTTGTCCAAAAAATTCAGCTTAGTATAAATATATGTTTTTGTCATTTTTAGGTTATGTTGTGTATTTGCTGAGCACGTGAGACAACTGGAACTTCCCTTTTGGGAAATTATTTATCTGATTCACCTTTTAACATTAGATTTTCATCTTTTAATCTAGTATTATGAATTTTATCTTCTTTTCATCTTTGATTTCTGCTATTTCTATGAGTAGCTAGACCCATAGCTAGGGTTGTGACCCAACCCTAGTGTGGGTATTTAATGTGTATTGAATTTTAGGGCTTTAATATTTTTGGGTTAGTGATATTTAGCCTAGTTCTTGCTAGAACTCAAGAATTAATGGTTGCAAACATTGATTCATGCTTTTATCACTTAGTCTCTTCTTGAGAAAGAGGGACTAAGTTTAAGAAAACTAGGCTAACAAGGAATTGGGGTGAACTTAAGAAATTGATAGCCTCAATTAAAGGGTTAAACCTAGAGATAGTAATACCCGGCTTGAGCTAATATCAATTGAATTGCATGAATACCGATTTGGACTTGAGAAAGCCAAATTGGGCAAAATCACTCAAACTACCGAGAGGTATAGAGTGAGTACTTGGGTGTGATAGCTATATTACGACCCCAATCAAATCAAGCATGCCCTAGATTCTTGCTACCCGTTAGATATCCACCTAGGTGGAAGTCACTACCCTATCTCTTTTAAACACTTGAAAACCAACATAAAAAATATTGTACTTAGCTTTAATCATTGCATACAGTAGAATAGAATTAGGAGTAGAATCAAAACCAAAATGTGTGGAAGTATAATTAGGAACAAAACACGCATCTAGACTTAGATATAAACCTAATTCCAAATCAATTAACTCCTTGTGGATTCGATCCCGGCCTTGTTGGGTAAAACTGCATCGACCATCCTCGCTACTCAATAGTATTGCAGGCTTAAACCAGATCAATTTTTCACGCTGTTGCTGGGGTGTTAGACAGTCTTAGCTATATATCTTACTATTTGTGTGTTTTGTTTTTCTTTCCTTCCGTTTTTCTAATTTTGTGTGTCAATTGCTTTTAGGTACAAAATAGCTCTTAACGAGGCCCTTAGATATATTGCTCGGGGGGAGGAGGTAGATGAAAATGAAGTGGATGATGTTCATATTTAACCTCAACTACAAAGAAGAGGATGCCTGCCTCATGAAAATGTTCGAAACCCTTACCCACCTCCTCCAAAGGCAGCACACCGGGTGTTGCCCAATGAAATCTACGCAAGTGAAATTGTCACGCCCCAGATTTGGGTGAGCAATTTTCAAATAACCAATGTCATGCTTACTCCATTGGAACAGAAAGGATTCTTCACCGGAGCTCCACATTAGAAAACATATAAGCATCTCAAAGGTTTTGTAGACACATGCTAGGGGAGCAAGCAGACGAATGTATCTGAAGACGCTTTGAGGTTAAGGATTTTCCCTTTCTCACTTAGAGGGAAGGATTTGGATTGGCTTGAGAGGCTACCCAACCATTCCATCACCACTTGGGATGAGTTGGTCGAGAAGTTCATAGCAAAGTTCTTTTCCTCGGGACATATGGCAACATTGAGAGATGAAATCCTTGCTTTTAAATAAGAGCCAAATGAACCGTTACATGAGATTTGGGAACGGAACCGGAGGGAACAATATGGGCCATGCCATGGCGGTGACTACAAGAAGTGGTAGAGGTGGAGTTGCTAGTACCTACAATCCAAGAAAGATTGTGAATGATGATATGGTTGTGCAAGAAGATGATGAGCCAATAAATGATGAGAGTGTGAATAATGAAGTGAGGATAGACATTGATGAAAACATGGAGGAGACACAAGATGATGTGAACCCGTCTAGGGAACACGTGATAGACATACCTGATCCGGTAGTTCCCAAAGACAAGGCTTCTTTGCTAAGGCCTCCTCCACCATATCCTCAAAGGCTCGCAAAGCAAAACAATGAGAACCAATTCAAAAAATTCATTGATATGAAGAATAGTTTGTCCATAAATGTGCCTTTAGGTGAAGCTCTAAAACAAATATCGGGATATTCAAAGTTCATGAAGGACTTGGTAACAAAGAATAGGTCAATGAACTGTGAGACGATCAAAATGACACATCAAGTGAGTGGCATTGTGTATTCCATGGCTCCAAAGCTAGAAGATCTAGGTGCCTTTACAATTCCATGCACTATTGGTAGTGCTGATTTCGCCAAAGCCTTGTGTGATTTGGGAGCGAGAAATAATTTGATTCCATATTCTGTTTTCAAGACATTGGGGATTGGGCAACCAAGACCTACTTCCATGAGTTTTCAAATGGCGGACCGAGCAATGAAGAGGCCATTGGGGATAATTGATGATGTGCTAGTTCGGGTAGACAAGTTCATACTTCCCGCAAATTTTGTGATACTTGACTATAAGGTTTACTATGAGGTTCCAATCATATTGGGGAGACCTTTCCTAGGTACATGGAAGGCCGTAGTTGATGTGGAAGCTAGGAGCTCACCTTTCGGGTGGGCGATGAAAAATTTTTGTTCCACGTGTGCAAGTCAATGAGGCAGCCTAATAGCAACGAAGTGTGTTCGTTTATGGATCTTTTGATTGAGGTTATTGTTGATGACACAAGTGCTACGATTAATGTTGGAGATCCTTTGGAAGCTGTGTTGTTGAATCATGATGAGGATGAGAAGGAAGTCTTGGTAGAATGTGCAAATGCTTTGCAAGGAATGGGATCCTACACATTTGGGCCCCGAAAACTTTCCTTGGACTTTGAGAACCCGAAGACTCCACCAACAAATCCCTCAATCGAGGATCCACCCACATTGGAGTTGAAGCTTTTGCCGTCACACCTCATGTATGAGTATTTAGGCCCTTGCTCCACATTACCTTTTATTATTTCTTCGTGCTTAACTAACATGCAGGTAGATTCCACCCTTGCGGTGCTTCAAATAAGGAAGAAGGAAATAGGTTGGACTTTGGCTGATATCCGAGGTATAAACCCCGCCTTTTGCATGCACAAAATCATATTGGAGGAAAATTCCAAAACCTCCGTGGAACATCAAAGGATGTTAAATGAGTCCACGCAAGAGGTAGTCAACAAAGAGATCATCAAGTGGCTAGATGTAGGGGTTGTGTACCCCATTTCTGATAGTTCATGGACTTCGTCGGTACAATGTGTCCCAAAGAAGGGGGGCATGACTTTGATCACAAATGATAGAAATGAATTGATCCCCATAAAACAGTCACCGGTTGGAGGGTATGCATGGATTATAGGAAGCTTAACAAAGTGACTCGGAAAGACCATTTTCCATTGCCATTTCTTGACCAAATGTTGGATAGACTTGCCGGATATGCTTATCATTGCTTTTTGGATGGGTATTACGGATATATCAAGATTCTTATTGCACCTGAAGTACAAGAGAAAACTACCTTCACTTGTCCGTATGGTACATATACATTCTCACGGATGCCGTTTGGTTTGTGTAATGCACCTGCTACCTTTCAGCGGTGTATGATGACAATATTCATGGATATGGTGGAGGACTTCCTCGAGGTGTTCATGGATGATTTCAGTGTTTTGGGGGATTCCTTTGAAGAATGCTTGGATAATCTTGACAAAGTGTTGGCCTGATGTGAAGAGACCAACTTAGTGCTTATTTGGGAGAAGTGCCACTTTATGGTCGATGAGGTCATTTTCCTCGGCCGTAAGATCTCCAAGAACGGTATTAAAGTGGACAAAGAAAAAATTGAAGTGATATCAAAACTCCCTCCTACTTCCGTCAAGGGAGTGAGGAGCTTTCTTGGTCACGCGGGGTTTTACCGTCGGTTAATCAATGATTTCTCAAAAGTGGTGAACCCCTTGTGCAAGTTGTTGGAAAAAGATGCCAAGTTTGTGTTCAATGATGATTGCATGAAAGCTTTTCAGCAACTCAAGTATAGGTTGACTACCACTCCCATCATTACCGCATCCAATTAGAGCATACCATTTGAGCTCATGTGCGATGCTAGCGACGTTGCCGTAGGAGCGGTATTGGGGCAAAGAATCAACAAGGTATTTCATCCGGTCTATAATGCAAGCAAAACAATGAACGACACCCAAGTCAACTATACGGTGATCGAGAAAGAGTTATTAGCCATTGTCTTCGCCATGGAAAAGTTTTGTCCGTACCTCATGGGTACCAAAGTGATTGTGCACACCGATCACGCGACACTTTGTTATTTGATGAGTAAAAAGGACTCTAAGGCTAGGTTGATGAGATGGGTTCTTCTTCTACAAGAGTTTGACCTTGAAATCATACACCGAAAAGGGAGTGAGAATCAAGTGGCTGACCACTTGTCCCGCTTGGAAGCGGAGGGGAGGCCCCACGATGGCCTCGAGATCAATGATTCATTTCTGAATGAACAACTACTCTTCGTGTCTTTGATTGGGATGCCTTGTTCGCCGATATGGCTAACTTTATTGTGAATGAAATTATCCCGAATGAGCTCTCTTCTAACCAAAGGAAGAAGCTCAAACGGGACTTCTTGAATTATCATTGGGACGAGCCATATCTTTTCAAAATTTTCAATAATGGTGTTATCTAGAGATGTGTTCCAGAAGAAGAGCAATTCAGTATTCTTGAAGCTTGCCATTCCTATCTATATGGTGGTCACCACGGTGGGGCGAGAACTGTTACAAAGGTCCTAAGCTGTGGATTTTATTGGCCTACCTTGTACAAAGACGCTAGAGAGCTCGTTAGGCGTTGTAATGAGTTCTAAAGAGCCGGTGGAATTTTCAAGAAGAATGAAATGCCTCTCACCACCATCCTTGAGATTGATATTTTCGACGTGTGGGGCATTGACTTTATGGGGACATTTGTGAGTTCATGTGGGAACACTTAGATTCTTGTTATTATGGATTACGTTTCCAAATGGGTTGAAGCGGTGGCTTTTCCCAACAATGAGGCACGGAGTGTGGTGGTTTTATTAAAGAAAAAATATCTTCACAAGGTTCGGCATCCCAAGGGCTATCATTAGTGATGAGGGTTCTCATTTTTGCAACAAAGCCTTTGACACTTTACTCTCCAAGTATGGTTTCACTCATAAGGTGTCAAACCCCTAACAACCCTAGGCAAGTGAACATGTTGAGGTCTCCAACAGGGAGATAAATAGCATTCTATCCAAGACTATCAATGCAAACCGGACTGATTGGTCAAGGAAACTTGACAATGCTTTATGGGCCTATTGAACAACTTACAAGACTCCGATTTGTATGCCTCTGTACCAGTTGGTATTTGGGAAAGCATGTCACCTTCCGGTGGAATTAGAGCACAAGGCCATGTGGGCGCTGAAGTAATTGAACCTTGAATGGGATGTAGCTGCCAATATCCGGGTAGAGCAACTAAATGAACTTGATGAGTTCCGGTTTCATGCTTACTCCAGCTCATCCTTGTATAAGGACAAAATGAAATATCTCCACGATAAGTATATCTGTAACAAAGAATTCTAAGAAGGTGACTTGGTTCTTCTATTCAACTCTCGGTTACGGATGTTTCCCGGAAAGCTCAAGTCAAATTGGAGCGGTCCTTTCGAAGTGGTACAAGTGACTCCTTTCGGTGCTCTAGATTTGAAAAACAAGAATGGTGAGATCTTTAGAGTCAATGGGTACCGAGTGACGCACTAGCTTGGCAAGATTGATGATATCCATGTTGTGGCATTAATCCATTTCAAATGATGATGGTAACATGCGTCGTGCCGCGACGTTAAATCATGAGCTTCTTGGGAGGCAACCCATGTGTTTTTCTTTCTTTTGATTTTCTTCTTAGATTAGACAGTGTTTTGGACTAACTGGTTGTGAAGTGTATGTAGGAATTGGTTGTGCAATGCATGAAATTTATAAGAAAAAGAATTTGGCTAAGTGGTGAACTTTCGCGGACCGCGCCCAAAATTTCGCGGACCGCATGAGAACTTCGCTGCCGCACAATTCTGTGCGAAGTCGCGTAGCTGAAATGGGAAAAATGCAAACTCTCTGAAGTTGGCCTGCCAAAAGTCCTTAAGAGTTAGCGGCCAAGCTCAAATTTTCGCAGACCGCACCCATGCGTCTGAGCCATAGCTACACAAAGGTAAATTTTGCGGCCGCACTCAGGTAAGGCGGTAGGGTCACTGGGTTCTGAGTATAAATAAGAGTTCTTGAAACTTATCACACTTTAAAAACCCTAACCTCTCAAACTCACCTAAAGCACCGTGCATCTTTACTTGGTTTCAAACTCATCCCATTCTCATTAAGTGTAGATTTCCTATTACATTTTACAACTGGTATGTTCATTTCAATAATTTGATTTTATCTTTTTCTTTTATTTTCTCTTTGTTTTAATTTTTTCTTTTTAGTTAGGGTTATATTCATGCCAAAATGTCAAATTATGCTTAATTGGTTCTTAACAACATATGGGTAGTGTTTGTATGCATAATGGGGGCTGGGGTTAGTATCTTTGCATGTTTAATTGCTACATTTCTTGGGTAATTAGTGAAAACCCTAGTTTTAAGTGTTCATCAGTACCGAATTAATTTGAATTTTGCAGCCACAGTCATTTTCTCGCAGTCCGCGATAGGGTATGCGGCCGCGACCAAAACTAGGCGGTTCGCGATACCTTAACTTCAAAGCACAGATGGTTGTTTAGAATTCGCGGTCGCAGTCACTTTTATACGGTCCGCAGTTGCTTGCGACCGCACCCAATCTTTCATGGTCCGCGCATTTGAACTTCAGAGACTCTATCATTTGCCTTCGCGGCCGCATTCATTTTTATGCGGTCCGCAGTTGGTCTTTCGCGGCCGCACTCTTTTTTGTGCTGCCTACAGTTGATCAATTTCGAAGAGCCAGTAGTCTGAGCCTGGCCTCTTCACGGCCGCATTCACTTTTACGCGGTCCACAATGGGCAATTCACGGCCGCACTTATTTTTGTGCGGTCCGCGATGCCCTATTCTGAGAAGCATTGTTTTTCATTTCATCTGTACTGCTTTAGCACATGATTCAAACCCAATTCTAACTGCCTTTCACTACTTGTATGTTGCAGAAAATGGTGCGTTCTCGTGGGAGAGGAGACACTTCAAAGGGGAGACAAGAATATTCCCGAGGCCGGAAAAGGAAAGCAAACCTTACCCTTAGCAGCCCAAAGGGTAGTAGGCAAAAAGGATACCCTCGTTAGACCCCCTCCGGAATCCTCGGACACAAGTGAATACCTCCCATCCAGGGAGACTTTTGAGGGGAATCTACACAACCTCAACCGGAGGCGCAATCACAACCATTCCCCCTAGTCAATGAACCTACCTCCTCTTATGGGTATTCTGATGGCTCAAACGGAGGTAGTGAGGCATCATAGCCATCTTCTCCACCTGCTACAACACCTGCCTCAATAGCTACCCCAATCAATTTTGATGATAATGACGAGGTCCCAGATTACGGTAGAGGGGGTGATACTAATGTGGTAGGTTTGGCCAGGACAAGGAAGCCCGAGGTGTGGGTGGATATATTCGTGAGTGAGAAGGCCTATGCAAAATTCCAGGAATGGTGGCCCTAAAGATCTCTCACACTTGAGCGAAAATTCATAACAAGAGACCTCCTTCCCCACAATCCAAATGTCCTAAAACAATTTGAGGAGAGAAAAGGGTGGAAGTACTTCACCAGCAAAGTGGTGGATGCAAATGAGTACCTTGTCAAGGCGTTCTACGCGAATGTTGCCCACATTAAAAAGGGTACCATTGTGAAAAAGGTCCGGAACTTGAAGATCCGGTTTGATGGACACACTTTGAACAAATATGCCGGTTTTGAGGATGCGGAATTTGTGTAGTACCTATAGAAGCTAGCCTTGGATGAATCAACTCGTCCATGGCTAGCGGAGATATTAGTCATTCTAGGGACAACACCGGCATGGCTCACAGCTAGAGTCCCGATAGACAGAAACAACCTTAGCTTTGAAGCCAAAGGATGGTCAACATTTGTGTGCAGTCGGCTTGACCCTTGTCAGCATGATAATGTCCTCCCACTCACCCAGAAATCTTGATAGCTTCAATCATGGCGGGGTATCAAATTAAAGTGGGGAACCTAATGTCCTACCATATCTCTAAGGCGGTTGGCAAAGAAGAAAGATCTTATCCCTACCCCAACATTATCACTGAGTATCTCGAGAACCAAGGGGTAGAGAAAAGGCACTTTGATGTGGTGGTGAAGCCAAAGAAGCCTTTATACTGGTATCACATCCAAGGGGCGGACAACCCTAAAGCCAAGGGCAAAGCCACTACCTCCACTAGCCAGTCTGAAGAGCTAAGGGTAGTGACCACCGGGTCAGAGCCTTCCAAAGTCGAAGGTTCTTCAGCTGCCATGCCTCCTCCTTCATCCGGGCCATCCATCATCGTTCCATTATATGTGCCTTCATCTTCCACCCACCCTCAGACTGCACTATAGGTTTCACAGACACCATCCAGCCTCAACAACTGGATACAAATAGCTACCACAAAGCTGACTGTCCTATCCAGTGAAGTGGAAACACAATCCCATCACAGCTTCAGGTACCTCCATCAGTGGAGGATTCATTGAAGGAGCTTCTAGGAAACCAGAAGAAGCTCCTGGGCAACCAGAAGAAGATCCTGGAGACTTAGGATGCACATAGTAAGGTTATCAAGGATCTGGACCAGCAGGTGAAGAAGATGAGAAAGACTCAAGCCTCAAAGGAGTTAGTGGAGAAGCTGAAGAAGGAGGTAGAAAATATGGCCTCTGCTGGAGATATCCCACTGGACTTGCTCATGGAGGAGACAACCCCAGCAACACAGGTAGCAGAGCATGAGGCATCAGATTTAGCAGCTGGTCAGTCTGAGGAGTTGGCTGCCACTACACATATTGCTGAGGAGATGATCCAGATGCTCAGCAACCCCGTGGTCCCCCAGTCAGAGGATGTGGAGATCCAATTAGAGGACACAGAGGTAGATGATGATCCTATGCAGTCCGAGGACCCCATTCATGTTCCTGACCCGATGCAGACATAGACGACATAGGGAGTTCTCTTTACTCACTAACCTTTCCCTGATCTTATTTTGATATTAACATTACGGACAACGCTATTTGTTTATTTTGGGGGGGGGGGGGGGGGGG
>ML279562.1:102227-129823 GCA_005239495.1 Nicotiana undulata
TTTTTTTTAGACTTAACATGTGGCAAATCGAGTTTTTTTGTTTGGGGGGGGGGGGGGAGGGGGGGAAGGGGTCCATTTTGATTTGTGATGACATTTGGTATGTAATAACTATGATACTATTTTTCTTTATCTTTATTTACCATTATTTTCACTTTGGTATGTATATAGGTTTACCATTCGTTGTATATATTCATTTCCATCATGTATATATTCTTTTACTCCATTTTGTACATATTTAATTTACTTTCCGTAATTTACTTCATAACTTCTTTTGTTATTTTTCCTTAATAGCTTAGCTTCTTATTTCCTTTGGTAGTGTCTTTTGAAGTTTTTAGCTTCTTTTTACATTTTATGTGAACAATGAGTCCATTTTCTTTTTTGCTTTGATATGTAGTAGTAATAAATAAAAGTGTCTCATACAGGCTTCATTTAGGACTAACACATTTACCTTCGATCTTGTGGTTAGAAACAAGTTGTTTGGCAAAGAACAACACCATTAGACTCTTGAGGTTACTAAAAAATCGTCGAGTGGTTTCCTTGAGCCATTTGTGATTTTAAATATTAGCTAAGGTTGTTGTGGGCCCTCGACTCTGTTCTCTTTAACAATCCAGCACCTTGAGAGGTGAGGTATTGAATTTCAAGTCCAAGTCCTGAGCCAATAAGTCTAGAACTTGCCCTAAATGTTTGTCTAGGCGAAATTCTAAGTGTAGCTCGACTTGAGAAATGATTGTAGGATCTCTTTGGTCCAATTTAAACTTTGAAAGCTTCCTTAGCCTAACAATGTGATATCCCTAGTCAACCCCTTTGAGCCTAAGCCTTTTTCATTCAATAGCCACATTACAAGCCTTTATCCGTTTTATAATGACCCTCTCTTGGCACCCAATCTTTCCTTAGCATTCATGATGAACAATTGGAAAAAGCATAAGTTTGGGGGAGAGACGAGGAATTTGAAAGTGATAAAAGGTTCAAAGAAGAAAAATAATTGATGAAAAGGAAAGGCAAAGAAAAGGAATAAAAGCCAAAAAGAAATATGTCAAAAAGAAAGTGAAGGTTGACGGGATTCAAATAACACAATGATGAAAGGGAATGATGAGAAAAGGGGAAAAATGATTGCCATGAGTAATAAAGAGTGACAGTGTGTCTCTCTATCTCCCCTAAGGAACAAGAAAACGACTCAAAGAATCAAGAAAGTATGAGCCGAAATGAGAAAATGGAGTGCTTAAGGAAAGATGAAACCATCATAGTTCGCTAAGTCCTACCTTGCTACAAAATACTTCATTACATTCCCTCTAAATCCCTATATGATTTCAAGTTGAGTGAGCTTACATTAGTGGTGATTTACATAAGGGGAAAGCTTATGGTACTTAGAGTCGGACTTGTGGCATTCTTTTTAGAGTGATGAGCGTACTTCTTCACAATCCTTGTTTTGAGCGTTACATTCTAAAAAGTGATATTTACACATGGAGAGTAGAGGAGGAGGAGTTTGGGATCCACAATGACCTACGTGATAGAGCGAACTTCCGTGATGAATTGAGTCATCTCTTGATGCACTAGTGTTGTCATGACCCAAATTTCCAACTCTCGGGATTGTGATGGCGCCTAACACCATATTTGCTAGGCAAGCGAATGTTAGAGGGATTCAACATTTAAAACAATTAAAACATAATACGAGGTCTAATATTATCCAATAAATGATATCAAAATAATTTATGGCGAAATAAAATTATGCCACGAAACTAATACTAATATCTAGCTACCCAGGGTTTGGAGTCACAATTCACGAACAACTAAAGATTACTACAAGTATTTGGCTGAAAGAAAATATATATTTGTTTTGAAATAAAGAAAACATTAAATAAATAATATGGAGAAGACTCCAGGAATCTGCGGACGCCAGCAGATCTACCTCGTGTCTCCGTGCGAATTATCAGCTACTACTCGAAATCAACTCTGACCAGAAATTGGAACTGCAGAGTGCAATATCAGTACAATCGACCCCATGTATTGGTAAGTACCGAGCCTAACCTCGACGAGGTAGTTATGAGGCTACGGTAGGGAATTTATAATATAACATGTATACAATGTTTAATAAAGCAAAAAGAAAATACTAAACTGAATGAACAGTAACTTGCAATAAGTAATTAAGTAACTCATCTATCTTTCCATATCTCAGCTATAACCAATCCTTACGAAAATTTCCAAGTTACGATTCAAATAACGATAAGAGCAGAATATGGGAACGATAAAATAAAACAGTGAGTGTTCCAATTTTCATCATATAACCAGTAACAACATGAATATTCTCCCTTATTACTCCTTTTTGCGGCGTGCAACCCGATCTCACCTGTCCACCCTTATTGCTCCTCACTATATATCACCCTTATTCCTTCTGTTGCGGCGTGCAACCCGATCCCACCTGTCCACCCTTATTACTCCTTGTTGCGACGTGCAACCTGCTCCCACAAGACAATCACATTTCACCATTCATAATAAGGGTTTCACAATTTAGATTAAAATCCTTCACAATATATATTTCACAACCAAAGTAAATGGAAAGCGGTACAAAATTAAGAAACTTCACTAATTATTACTACACAGAAAAACCAACCGGAATGTATCATGAAACACTGACAACCAGTTCAACCATTAATGTACCACAACGAAGCTAAGGAACAATTAATACCTTCAAATAAGTGAACAATATCAAACAAAAATAAGTAGACAAAACAAGAAAATATGGAAGCATCAATAATCATGAAACAATTAAGACATGAATATAATAAATTGGAAACGGGGAAAGGGACATGCTAAACAGATAATTTGGTGGTGCATTGGTACTCGTCACCTCACCTATAGGCCACACACATGCAATTTCACATAGCATTCAAGTTGGGATTCCTAATCCCTCAAGTCAAAGTTAGACCAAACATTTAGCTCGATCTCACATGCAACTCACTGCTCAAGCACAACTTTTCCTTTAGAATTTGCCTCCAACCCACTCGTATCTAATCATAATTAGTTTAATATCATTAATTCTTGCTAAAGGAACTAACTTTAACGCAAAATTATGGTTTTCCTAAGTTTTCTTATCAAAAGACAAAAATCAACCCCGGGCCTGCTTGGTCCAAACTCGAGGTACGGACCAAAATCCGTTTACCTATTATCCCCTGAGCCTGTATGTACAATTGGTTTTGGAACCCGACCTCAATTCGAGGTCTAAATCCCCATATTTCGAAATCCTTAAGTTCTACCCAAAAATCCCTAATTCTACCATGAAAACTCTTGATTCTAGGTTGAAATCTTGTTAAAAGTTGCAAGAGAATGAAAGAAATTAGTTAGGAATAACTTACCTATCATTTGGAGAAGTTTGGGTCTTTGGAAAATTGCCTATGGAGGTTTAGGGTTCGAGAGAATTGAAAAATGGGTGAAAATCCCGTCTAAGTCCCAACTTAACAGGATGCAGATGTCGCAATTGCGACTGGAGCTTTGCATTTGCGAAGCTCGCAATTGAGAGAAGGGTATCGCAAATGCAAACCTTCACAATTTCTATTTCCTTTGCATTTGCGACTAAGATGTCGCATTTGCGACCACTGCTCACCGCATTTGCGGGCGGAATCTTCGCATTTACGATCACAATTCTCGCAATTACCAGGCATGTCACCTTCGGAATTACGAAGCCTGATCTCGCAATTGCGAGATCAGAGGCCTGCACTAGGCACTAGATGCATCAGTTTTATTTTCTAAGTTCTAAACACTCCATAGCCCATACAAAACTCACCCGAGCCATCGGGGCTCCACACCAAACATGAACGCAAGTCTAAAAACATCATACGAACTTACTCGTGCAATCAAATCGCAAAAATAACACCTAAAACTACGAATTTAACATCAAAACTCATGATTTTCTCAAGAACACTTCAAATTTACTGTTTTGTCAACCGGACGTCTGAATCACGTCAAATGAACTCCTATTTCCACCAAATTTCATAGATAAGACTTAACATTATAAAAAACTTATACCGGGCTCCGGAACCAAAATACGGCTCCGATACCAACAAGTTCAACATTAATTCATTTCTTCATTTCCTTTAAAATCTAGTATAACAATTTTCTTATCAACTCCCCCAAGTCCATATTTTACTGCGGACCTCCGGGACCGTCGGAACAAGGGGCCGGGTCCGTTAACTCAAAATATTGACCAAAGTCAACTAAAATCAAATTTTAAACTCTAAGAAATTAGTATTTCATATATTTTCACATAAAGGCTTTTCGGATTCACGCCCGGACTGCTCACACAAATCGAGGTAAATAAAATTAATCTTTTTAAGGTTAATGAGCCCGGAATGGAGTCTTAATTCACAAGATGACCCTTTGGGTCATCACAAGTGTCACATTAGAACTATGGTACTCAAAAGGTCATAACATGATGTTGTTGATAATTCATTTGTGTTGAGGGTAATTGTTAGTCCCAATTGATGCTTGATGGAGACACCTTAGGCCAGCTGAAATATCCTTTTATTTTGGAGGTGGGAATTACCTTATTTTTTTTAGGACAAGCAAAAGCTTAAGTTTGGGGGACTTGATAAGTAGAGATTTTATCCTATTATTTGCTCTCTTTTACTTGTGTTTAGGGCAAACAATGTGTGAAGGTGTTCCCCGAAACTAATGTAATATGGTTGCTTGCAGGGATTGTTCAACATGAGCCAAATGAGTCATAATCAACTCATAAAGGAGTCAAAACATGAACAAAAACCAAGACTGGACCAAAAGATGTGAAAAATGGGCCGCATAAATGTTGTGTGACCACGAAAGCTACAACGCGGTCGCGAGCACTATTTCGAGGTCCACAAAAGGAAGATTCAAGGAGAGATGGATTTTTGGGCTAAAACATGAACGCGGACCGCATTAGAAAGGTGCGGCCGCAAAAGTACCTGCACGACCGCGATTGGGATTACGCGGACCGCGGTTGCTGAGGTTCAGAGAGCTTACATTTTAAGCAAAAACAAGAAATGTGGTCCGCGTTAGAATTACGCGGACACGGAAGTCTCCTACACGAATGCGTTGGAAATTATGCGGACCGCATAACTGTGCTTAACCCAGATCTAGAAGTGAAGAACACGGACCGCGATCAGAATTACGCGCCCAGGAAAGCAAGAATGCGGCCGCGGTCAGATTTACGCGGCCGCATAACCTCCGCGAGGTATTTTTATCCAAAAATTTCAGCTTAGTATAAATAGAACTTTTTGTCATTTTTAGGTTATGTTGTGTATTTGCTGAGCACGCGAGACGGCTGGAACTTCCCTTTTGGGCATTTTTGTATTAGATTCACCTTATAACATTAGATTTTCATCTTTTAATCTAGTATTATGAATTTTATCTTCTTTTAATCTTTGATTAATGTTATTTATATGAGTAGCTAGACCCATAGCTAGGGTTGTGACCCAACCCTAGTGTGGGTATTGAATTATAGGGCTTGAATGTTTATGGTTTAGTGATATTTAGCCTAGTTCTTGCTATAATTGTAGAATTAGTGGTTGCAAACACTAATTCATGCTTTTATTACTTAGTCTCTTCTTGAGAAAGAGGGACTAAGTCTAAGAAAACTAGGCTAACAAGGAATTGGGAAGAACTCAAGAAATTGATAGCCCCAATTAAAGGGTTAAACCTAGAGATAGTAATACCCAACTTGAGCTAATATCACTTGAATTGCATGAATACCCATTTGGACTTTAGAAAGCCAAATTGGGCAAAATCACTCAAACTACCGAGAGGTATAGAGTTAGTACTTGGGTGTGATAGCTATATTACAACCCCAATCAAATCAATCTTGCCGTAGATTCTTGCTACCCGTTAGATATCCACCTAGGTGGAAGTCACTACCCTAGTCTCTTTTAAACAATTGAAAACCAACATCAAAAATAGTTTACTTAGCTTTAATCATTGCATATAATAGAATAGAATTAGAAGTAGAATTAAAACCAAAATGTGTGGAAGTGTAATTAGGAACAAAACACGCATCTAGACTTAGATATAAACCTAATTCCAAATCAATTAACTCCCTGTGGATTCTATCCCGACCTTGTTGGGTAAAACTGCATCGATTATCCTTGCTACTCAATAGTATTGCAGGCTTGGACTCGATCTGACCCACAGGAAGACAAACTAGGAACAAATTGGGACGGCCGATACAAAATCACGGGGACAGTGAAGAAAGGTTCATTCCAACTAGGAACAATAGAAGGAAAGCAACTACCAAACAACTAGAATATCACGCACCTCAAGTACTTCAACTTTTAAAAGATGAAGCGTCCCCAAAGTCGTACTCTTTTTCCCTCACTTGAGTTTTGTCCCAATTGGGTTTTCTCGATGAGGTTTTTAATGATGCGATGAAAGGTATACTTAAGGATTGAAGAGCGCACTGACAGAGGCACAGGATGACTAGTTCATTGCTCAACCTCTCAATACTTCTCCAAGTCGACCAATCAAGAGACTAGATAGACGGGTACTGGAATGCCAGCCAACGCTAGATAGACTGGGACGAGAATGCCAGCCAACGCCAGATAGACTAGGACTGGAATGCCAGCCAACGCCTAGAAAATATGTAAATTTCTCCAAGTATATGAACAAAGCACAAATGCATGAACTTTACTTATATTTTCTCCAAATGTGCGGCCCTAAATATATCCAGCTGGGCCTCAGTGTAAATCAATTCCTTGTACAAATATCATGGAACACTAGGAAAAGCAGAAGTGCGGGAAGAGGACGGCTGAGCCAGTAAATGTGCCTTCTCGACCTCGAGAGCAGCAACTCGATCATAAAGGCCAGAGCCATCTTTTTCTAGTTCCCATTTTCGTTCATCAAGTCGCTCCTCTCTGAGTCTGGCCGTCTCCAAGGCACTCTACCGCTCGGACCAAAGACTACGGATCATGATCTCCAAAGCCCCCACCTTCCTCACAGCCCCCAACCAGGCTAACTCCGTCTTCTCAAGATTGTTGCCTTCTCTGCGACCTCTCCACTCATAAAGTCCTCTTTGGATTGATAGTCCTCGATCTCGGCACTCATCAAGACAACTCCGGCTTGATATTGCCATACTGGGCCTCGAACCCTCTACTAACCTCAAGTTCTTCTTCTTATCCCTTAGCTTCCCCTCGAGAATGCTGCATTTCTCAATGAATCTTACCAGCTCGTCATATCTCTCTTTCAGTTCATCTCGGAGTGCCTGGAAATTGCCGTTCTCATCAAACTATCTCAAAATCTCGCAGTACTTGCTACGGTACTCGCGGTACTTCCGCTCTATCTTTAAAAAGATAGCCTTAAGCCTCTCTTCTCTCCGAGTGCTTTCAATATCCAAAATCACAATTTGAAAAAGAAATAAAAAGAAAATAGAGAGTAAGACAAAGCCTAAAAATAGCGAACAAAAACAAAAGAAGTCAAAAAGCTTACCTTGAGAGCGAGGCCGGCTATGCTCCTTGAGAAGGTAGCATCATCCAGCTTTTCCAAGGTTTTACCCTCCACGTTGGCAAAGAGGGGACAAAAATAAGGAACCACATTCTCCGTATCGATCAACAAGTCTCGATCCATAGGGACCGGAATTGTCCGCGCGGACTCCTCCAATCTCACTTCAAGCCCTTCCCCCATCTCAAAGCCGTCCTCGGCAATGCCATTACCCATCCTGTCTACCGACGAAGAAGGAACATTGGCAGGTCACAAGGCCGACGGCTCATCTTGCCGCAAAGAATCAGAGACCCTCACAGGCGGCCCTTCAGCTTCCACCCTGGTTTCGGGAAGAGGCATACCCTCTACGGCCTCGGTCAAAGACGAAACCTCAGATAGTAACTCGGCATCATCATCAAGCTTTATAGTTGTCATTTCATGGATAGCAAAATTTCCCCTTACTGAATCCATAACCTGGGCAACCCCACCACCGACGTCCATCGATCTTCTCTTACAAGGAACAAAATTTCCACCGCTCATCAACGATTCATCCTCCTCATCCACTATATTATGCAAAGGGGAATTCGGAAGTTCCGTTGTCGATATATCCGTAGACAGACAAGAAGTCGATGTGGAAGCAACAATAGGTGTGGCAAAGGACCGAGAAGGCCTGGCCGCGGTCAAAGTAGGAGCAGACTTTGAAGAAAAAGTAGCCTTCCTCGTATGAAATGCAGAAGGAGGAGCCTTCGGCCTTCTCTAAGATCCTCAAACTGAAAAAGAAAAATCGATGGTTGTTGTTCTACCAAAAAAAAGTGTTAACCTTTTCTTAAAACGAGTTAAATAAGAAAATAGAGGGTGAATCCTAGTTAAGGATAATAACTACTAGATTTGAAGATTTAATGCGTTAATAATGTAGGACCTTGTCCAAGAATATTAAATGTTGATTAATAGATCCCAATGATTGTCAATGAATGCGATAAGGGGTGTGTTGAATGAATGCAGATGATGGCAATAAATGTGATAAGAAGGAATTTGTCACCCAAATATTAGGTGACTTGGATGATTCTCCTTCCTGACAACCACGTGGGACAATATAAAATGGAGATGTACACGAGACCCTTTGATCTTGTGAATGAAATGATATATCTAAATAATGGAATCAGTGGACAAGACAAGCTTTCGTATATATTCTTTGTAGTCAACCTTTACAAGTGTGCCCTTATCAGAAAACATGAAGATCCCCTTTTGTTCTTTGTCTCTTCCTATTTATAGGGGATATTCCTAATAAACCCTAAAAAGTACAATCGAAGGAATATTCAATGGAACATTCCTCCGCTCTATCCTAAACTTGTACTACCATTACTTTCACATGTTCTTTACTCGACCTCGGCATTAATCCTCCATAAGACGACTTCTCGCCATTAAGCCATGGTCGGCTTAATCCTTGACCACGTCCATTACAACTATTAAGTCCAATCCAAATTTTGACCAATACAGTTAGTCCCTCTGCTTGTTGAGGTCGTGGTCTTGAACATCCTCGATGAGCAGACTGCATGTAACCATTTCAAAGGAAATTTGGTTGTGATGGCTGGATCGAATCAGTCGAGGTCGAGCTGGCGGTGGTCGGTGGGGCAGCAATTGGTGTGGGTGACGTAGGATGACGTCATAGCCACGCACGTCATCATTACGCATCTTCCCAATGCAGAGTATGTGTTGTTATCGCTTTGAGTTTGTTCCCATTGACGGATCTTTGCCTCGATTTTGATGCCACCCTATCCTATAAATAGAGGTGAGGGGCTTCACATTTGAAACTTTCACCACTTCCTTCTTTGTAAGCATATATTCCTTTTCTGGCCTTCTTCTCTGATTTTCGCTTTCGGTTTCTTGCAGCTTCTTCACTTTCAGTTTTCGGTTTTTTTCCCAGTTAATACTTTCTTTCTCTTACTCCGTTGTACACACTTTACTACGTGGGTATGTCAACTTATCCTCATAATTAATCACGACGGAGTTGCCGGTGCCACTCCTTTATCGGTGGAAATTCCTCTCGACGGTGAGGAATCCATGGTTGAGGAGGAAGACAACTTTCCCACCGTAGAGGAAGTGGTTCCTAAAAATCCTTCGGTCAGGAATGTCTTCCCCAAGGAACTTGCTCCCTTTCCTAATCCTGAGATTTTCGAGATGGGGCCGGATGAAATAGTTGACCTGCGATCAAAATATCGCATTCCTCCTCACGTCAGAATTGTTCCGGCAGAAGGCGATATAGTACAGGTTCATCGACCAGAATATTGTGCCTTTTATGTTTATCCATTCCTAATAGGTTATTCTCTTCCTCTCCCCCGGTTAGCAGAGGAGTTCTTCCACTTTTACAGTGTCTACCCGACTCAGCTCTCCCCTTATTTATATAAGGTCTTCTTGATGCTGGCGAAGTACGCTGAGTTGGCTGTATATGAGGTCGACATCCTCCACCTGTTGCATATGTTCTCTCCTATATTTTATAGAGGCTCTTTGACACACATACGTCATCGTAGAACCAAAGGGTTGGTGGCCGGGATGGATGATAAGACAAATCGGCTGTTTTGGCACAAATACTTCTTCCTCAGGACCGAGCATCTAGTGAAGGACCTGACCGGGTTCCCTAAGCAGTGGAACTACAATCGTAAGTATCTCGTCGTACTATTTATTAATTTCTTTTTTCTTTCTCTTGATTTCACCCTTCGACCTACTCATGGTTTTCTTGTTTTCAGTTGTTAAGCCTTCTCCTTCCCTTGTCTTGGATATTGAAAATTGGGTTGCTCGCGTGTTACCTCCACACCGTGGGGATCCGAGATTGAGCGTCATTCCACAAGTGTTTCGGACCCAAGACATCATCTCGTAAGTGTGTGCTACTTTTTGACTTACCATCGTTCACTATCGTCCTTTGACGTGACCTTTCTTCGGTACTAGGTCGGCGAGTTTCCAAAAATACGAAGGCTCCAGTGCTTTCCTTTCATTAGGCGGTGTCCTCGGGCGTGATGGAGTTTGCTCTAGTCAAGTTTGTACGAGGGTCAGACTCGAGCTCTGCAAGTGACGGACTCCACCCCTCAAGCCGTTACCGTCCTAAATGAGATCGCTTCTCAGCCGATCTTCTGTCTTATTGATGAGTCATCTCGTGGCGAGGAGACATCGCCGAGGAAAAGACGGAGGGTAAAGATTGGAAGGTCGTTGTTGATGATGAGTCGGAGAGAGTCATGGCTTTGGAAGCGAGGTAGGGGTCTTCACCAGTCGATGAGGCTGGTCTTACGACGAGTGCTGCTATGGAGAAGAGGCCCTCTAGGGTTGAGGGGGTTCATAGTGGCGATGAGCTTATGTGGACTACTGAAGGTGGATCATCATCAGAGGCTGTGAGGGGTAGTGTTGTTCCTGAATGGGCCGTTGATTCGGGCTCGGACATCGACCCTAAGGAGGTACGAACTTTTGTAGAGATGGCTACTTGTGTAGAGATAAGGACGAAGGGTCCTAATCGGCACATAGTCATTCCTGTGAATTATAACCTCCTGGTCGACTCAGAATAGGCGACGCCGTCCTTTGCTCCTTTATGTGCAGAGGCTGAAAACAAGACATTGTTGACGTTGAATGATACATACCTGTCCTTAGGCGTATCGGGCATGGCCTTGCGGGTGAGTTTTTACTTCTTTCCTCCTCAGCTTGTATGTTTCATAAGTGTTGTTTTATTCTGGATGACTTGCCTTCCTTTGCATGTCAAACTCTCATCTTGGAGATCGAGCGCGACCGGCGAGAGGAGGAGAGGGTTACTCTCTATAGGCAGATGGAGTCTAAGTATAGAAAGTGTCGTACCAAGTATCAAAAGATGGTCAGAAGCGTTGGAGAGGATGGCCTACTGCTGAGACTGCTGGACTTGAAACTGTCCCTGTCGACCAGAATAACCACCCTGGAAGCTCTGAAGCGGCGGTGCACAGATAGGAACTGGTGGTGTAATGATAGGAGCTGGTTGTGCATTGCGGGATACCTGAAGTGCCGGCTAGTATGGTCTATAAGGATGACCTCTGCCAAAAGAATCTCTGCCTCCAGATGAGGCACCACTAAATCGGCTGAAATGACGAGGTCTCTTGTCAGACCCCTGACCATTGCCCTGTGACAAGACCATCTCTATGCACCTAGCCACATTGGCCGCCTCCTGGACTGAAATATCGGTACCTGACTCCCTGGTCATCTGAAGTCAAATAGGCTGAGCTAGCCCCTCAATAAACCTCCTCACCCTCTCTCGATCGGTGGGGAGTATCATGATAGCATGTCGGGCAAAATTGATGAACCTGGTCTCATACTGTGTAGCAGTCATAAATTCCTACTAGAGGCGCTCAAACTGCCTCCGGTAGTCCTCTCTCTGGGTGACTAGAAGAAACTTCTCCAAGAATAACTCGGAGAACTGGGCCCAAGTCAAAGATGAAGACCCAACTGGTCTAGTCAAGCAATAGTCCCTCCACCAAGTCTTGGTGGTACCAGAAAGACGGAACGTAGAAAAATCAACCCCATTGGTCTCTACGATCCCCATGTTCCGAAAAACCTCATAGAAACTGTCCAAGTAATCATGGGGATCCTCTGATGGTGCACCAGTAAAAGTAGTAGGAAATAACTTGGTGAACCGATCTAGTCTCCACAAAGCATCGGTAGAAATAGCTTCTCCCTCAACTGCATGTGCCATAATACCCGGCTGGGCTACTCCTGCTGTCTGAGGTGCTGGAGTCTGGAACTGAGTGGCTAGCTGTTCTGGTGTGTGAGTAGCAGGAGTCTGGGCCCCTCCCCCAGCCTGAGAGATGGCTAGTGCAGTAGGAAGTAGACATCCACGCTCTCCACAAAACCCACTAAGCGGACCAGAGCGTCCTGAAGTACCAGGGTGGCAATGAACCCCTCTAGGACCTGAGCTGGTCCGACCAAAACCGTCTGAGCAAGAACCTCACCGGCAAAATCTACCTGTGGGTCCTCTACTAGGGCTGCTGCTCTAGGCTGAGCCCTGCCCCTGCCTCGGCCTCATCCTCGGCCCCTTGTAGGAGCTGCATCAGGAGGATCGGGCTGCTGATAGGTAGATGAGGAAGCACGCGTTCTCGCTATCTGAGAGAGAATAGAATAGAAACTAAATTAGCATTTAGAATTCAAATCGTACGACAGAGAAGAAGAAATGTGAAGTTATTCCTAACTCTACAACCTCTAGGGATAAGTACAGACGTCTCCATACCGATCCCTCAGACTCTACCAAGTTTGTCCGTGAATTGTGAGACCTAAGCAACCTAGCGCTCTGATACCAACTTGTCACAACCCGAATTCCCACTGTCGGGACTGTGATGGCGTCTAACGTTGAACCCGCTAGACAAGCCAACGTTTAAATTAAAATACTTATTTTCCTTATTATTATCATTTAAAAGAAAAGTAATGAACATGAACAAAATGAATAAATAGTACGGAAGCTAAGAAACCATCAATTTAAATAATTAATATTACAAAATCCTTACATAAATCCTAGAACTGGTATCACAATTTCACAAATTGTCTAAGATTTACAAAAAATAAAGGTCTGAAATAAACATGTGCAACTGTCTTGGAAATACAAGAAAAGACAGAAAAGGAAAGAGATAGGAGGTGACGCCAAGGCCTACGCACGCCTGCCAGACTACCTCTGTGTCGCCTGTGGACTGAAGGATACTCCCTCGATCATTGTCCACTAGGTCCGGTACCATAATCTGCACAACATAAAGAAGTGCAGGTGTAGCATCAGTACAACCGACCCCATGTACTGAGTAAGTGCCGATCCTAACCTCGGCGAAGTAGTGACGGCATCACCCTTCGTGCTTGCTACGTTAGCATTCTTGTTAATTTGCTCTTTTGTTTCTCCTATGTGATAATTAATTGTTCTTATCTCTCACTTTTCACCCCCATTAACTGCTCTTGTATCCCATGCTTATTTGTCTATTCCTGCGTTTGTTTGTGATATATCTTGTAGAACTGTACAGGTAGATTATCATTGTCAAGTCTAGCCTCGTCACTACTTCGGTCGAGGTTAGGCTCGGCACTTACTCAGTACATGGGGTCGGTTGTACTGATGCTAACACCGCACTTCTTATTGTTGTGCAGATCTTGCGATCAGACCCAGTGGACATCGTTGAGGGAGTATCCTTCAATCCACCTCAGAGACTTCAAAGTATACCCACTAGCGTTCGTGGGCCTTAGTGCCTCTCCTATCATTAGTTCTTTATTCTGTCTCGTCTTTCCTCTAGTACTCAGAGACAGTTGTGTATTTTTCTTTCAGACTTTGTATTTAGCACTTCTATAGATAGTTTGTGAGTTTGTGACTCCCGATTTTGGGGCTTATGCGACGTATCGTACTTGTTATTCCACTTAGCCTTGAAATTTTATCTATTTCAGCTGTTAAAATTTGTAAACTATTTGTGGTTAATTCTATCAATTCGATGTTATAATGTTAGTTTAACTGTACACGTTGGCTTGTCTAGCGGGTTCAACGTTAGACGCAGTCACGGCCTGAAGGTGGGATTTCGGGTCGTGACAAGTTGGTATCAGAGCTCTAGGTTGCTTAGGTCTCACTACTCACAAACAAACTTGGTAGAGTCTGAGGGATCGGTACGGAGACGTCTGTACTTATCCCCCAGAGGCTGCAAGGTTAGGAATAACTTCACATCTTTCTTCTTTGTCGTGCCAATTGAATTCTAAATACTAATTGAGTCTCTAATTACTCTCTCGCAGATGGCGAGAATGCGTGCTTCTTCATCGACCGATCAGCAGCCTGATCCTCCTATTGCAGCTCCTACGAGGGGCCTATGAGGCCGTGCTAGAGGCCGAGGCAGAGCTAGAGCAGCGGATCCAGTTGAAGACCCACAGGTAGATTATGCCGGTGAGATTCCTGCTTAGACAGTCCCAGTTGGACCAGCTCAGGTCCCGGAGGGGTTCATTGCTACCCCAGTGCTTCAGGACGCTCTAGTCCGCTTAGTGGGACTCATGGAGTGTGTGGCTCAGACCGGTCTTCTTCCTAATACACCAGCTGGTTCTCAGGCTGGGGGAGGTACCCAGACTCCTGTTATTCATACCCTAGAGCAGGTTGCCACTCAGTTTCAGACTCCAGCACCTCAGACAGCTTTGTAGCTCAGCCGAGTATTGTGGCACTGGCAGCCAAGGGAGCAGCTATGTCAGCGGATAATATATGGAGACTAGATCGGTTCACCAAGTTATTCACTACTACATTTTCCGGTGCACCATCAGAGGATCCCCAGGATTATTTGGACAGCTGCCATGAGGTTCTTCGGAACATGGGCACAGTAGAGTCCAATGGAGTTGACTTTGCTACCTTTCGGTTATCTGGCGCAACCAAGACTTGGTGGAGGGATTACTGCTTGACCAGACCAGTTGGGTCTGCACCTTTGACTTGGGTTCAGTTATCAGAGGTATTCTTGGGGAAGTTCCTTCCCATTACTCAGCGAGAGGATCTTCGGAGACAGTTTGAGCGTCTCCAGCAGGGTTCTATGTCAGTCACTCAGTACGAGACCAGGTTTATCACCTTAGCCAGGAATGCATTGATGATACTTCTCACTGATCGGGAGAGGGTTCGAAGATTTATTGAGGGTTTGGCCCAGCCTATCAGACTTCAGATGGCCAGGGAGTTAGGTACTGATATTTCCTTCTAGGATGCGGCCGATGTGGCCAAGAGGATTGAGATGATTTTATCACAGAGTGGTGGTCAGGGAGATGACAAGAGGCCCCGTCACTTTGGTAGATTCCGTGGAGCCTCATCTGGAGGCAGGGATTATTTCGGCAGAGGTCAGTCACCCCGACCTTTTCAGTCAGCACTTCAGGTATCCCACCGTGCACCGCCAGCTCCTATTTAGTGCACCACCAGAACCTATCAGTGCACCGCCGCTTCAGAGTTACCAGGTTGGTTATCAGGGTTGTCCAGGGCAGTTCCAGAGTCCCCAGCCATATCAGCAGAGGCTGTGTCATTCTTGTCGTATTCCGGGGCACGTTGCCAGGTATTGCCCCCGAGCTTCTAGTAGTCTCCAGTATCAGGGTTCTCGTGCCATGGTTCCAGTGTCAAGCACACTCCCACCCCCTCAGCCAGCTAGGGGTGGAGGTCGTGGTGCTATAGGTGGAGGTCAGACTCATAGAGGTGGAGCACAGGCCACAAGGGGCAGGGGTCAGGTCGCAGCAGGTCGACCCAGAGATGTTCAGATTGGAGGGGCTCTGCCCCGTTGTTATGTTATTCCTGCCAGGCCCAAGGCTGAGGCCTCCCATGCAGTCATCACAAGTACGGTTTTAGTTTGCAGCCGAGATGCTTCGGTGTTATTTGATCTGGGTTCTACCTTCTCCTATGTGTCTTCATATTTTGCCCCTTATTTGAGCATGCCTCGCGATTCTTTAAGTACTTCTGTGTATGTGTCCACCCTGGTGGGCGATTCTATCATGGTAGATCGAGTTTACCGTTCTTGCTTAGTTATTATTGGTGGTTTGGAGACTCGGGTAGATCTATTGCTCCTTCATATGGTAGATTTTGATGTTAGTTTGGGCATGGACTGGCTATCCCCCTACCATGTTATTCTGGACTGTCATGCCAAGACAGTGACCTTAGCCTTGCCTAGAGTACCTCGTTTAGAGTGGAGAGGGACTCCTAGTCATTCTTTTTGTAGAGTTATTTCTTATATGAAGGCTCGGCGCATGGTCGAGAAGGGTTGTTTGGCCTATCTAGCCTATGTTCGTGATTCTAGTGCCGAGGTTCCTTCCCTAGAGTCTGTACCCGTAGTTCGTGAGTTTCCAGAGGTATTCCCTGATGACCTGTCGGGTATGCCACCCGAAAGGGATATTGACTTTTGTATTGAGGTAGCTGAGGGCACTCAGCCTATTTCTATTCCGCCGTATCGTTTGGCCCTGCCAGAGTTGAAAGAATTGAAGGAGCAGTTGTAGGATTTGTTGGATAAAGGCTTCATTAGGCCTAGTGTTTCTCCTTGGGGTGCCCCAGCGTTGTTTGTCAGGAAGAAAGATGGCTCGATGAGGATGTGTATTGACATGCAGTTGAATAAGGTTACTATTAAGAACAAGTATCCTTTGCCGAGGATTGATGATCTATTTGACCAGCTTCAGTGTGCTACAGTGTTTTCAGAGACAGACTTGAGATCTGGTTACCATCAGCTGAGAATTAGGGCATCTGATGTTCCTAAGATGGCCTTTCGCACTCGTTATGGGCATTATGAGTTCTTGGTGATGTCATTTGGGTTGACAAATGCCCCCGCTACTTTTATGGAGGTGATGAATCGGGTGTTCAGGCCTTATTTGGACTCGTTCGTGATTGTGGTTATTGATGATATATTGATATACTCTCGCATCCGAGAGGAGCATGAGCAGCACCTTAGATTCGTCCTTCAAACTCTGAGGGATAGTCAGTTGTACGCCAAGTTTTCTAAGTGCGAGTTCTGGTTGAGTTCTGTGGCATTCTTGGGTCACGTTGTGTCGGCAGAGGGACCCAGGTGGATCCCAAGAAGATTTCAGCAGTTAGAGATTGGCCTAGGCCCACTTCAGCTACAAAGATTCGGAGTTTCTTGGGCTTAGCAGGTTACTATCACCGATTTGTGGAGGGCTTTTCATCTATTGCAGCCCCGATGACCAGGTTGACCTAGAAGTGTGCTCAGTTCAGGTGGTCTGATGAGTGTGAGGCGAGCTTTCAGAAGCTCAAGATAGCCTTGACCACGGCACCGGTGTTAGTATTGCCCTCAGGGGCAGGACCGTATACCGTGTATTGTGATGCTTCACGGGTTGGGCTTGGTGCAGGACGGCAAGGTTATAGCCTATGCTTCTCGTCAGTTGAAGATTCATGAGAAGAACTATCTCGTACATGATTTGGAGCTTGCAACTATTGTTCACGCTTTGAAGATTTGGAGGCACTATCTGTACGGAGTGCCATGTGAGGTGTTCACTGACCATAAGAGCTTGCAGTATCTATTCAGACAAAAGGAGTTGAACATGAGGCAGAGGAGATGGTTAGAGTTGCTGGAGGATTATAATATTACCATTCTTTACCATACGGGGAAGGCCAATGTGGTGGTCGATGCCTTGAGCCGGAAGTCAGTTAGTATGGGTGTTCTAGCTTATTTATCAGTTGGGGGGCGACCTCTTACGCTGGATGTTCAGGCTTTAGCCAACCGATTTGTGAGATTGGAGGTTTCTGAGACTGACAGTATTTTGGCCCATACTGTGGCCCGTTCTTCATTGTATGACTGTATTCGGGCCAGGCAGTATGACGATCGTCATTTATGTGTTCTTAGAGATACAGTACAGCACGGAGGTGCCAAGCAGGTTACGGTTGATGATAAGGGAGTTCTGCGGATGCAATGCCGTATTTGTGTACCTGATGTTGAGGATATTCGTGAGTTGATACTTCAGGAGGCCCATAGTTCCCGGTATTCTATTCATCCGGGCGCAACAAAGATGTACCAGGACTTGCGGTAGCATTATTGGTGGCGTAGAATGAAGAAGGATATAGTAGCTTATGTAGCTCGGTGCCTGAACTGTCAGCAGGTTAAATACGAGCACCAGAGACCCAGTGGCTTGATGCAGCAGATTCAGCTTCCTGAGTGGAAGTGGGAGCGTATCACCATGGACTTTGTACTTGTGCTCCCACGGACTCAGAGGATGGTTGATGCGGTTTGGGTTGTTATGGATAGGCTGACCAAGTCAGCGCACTTCATTCCAGTATCAGTTTCATATTCAGCGGAGAAGTTGGCAAAGATATATATGAGAGATACTGTTCGATTGCATGGTGTGCCCTTATCCATTATATCAGACAGAGGTACTCAGTTTACCTCCCATTTCTGGAGAGTATTTCAGCGAGAGTTGGGCACATAGATTGATTTGAGCACAGCATTTCATCCTCAGATGGACGGACAGTCCGAGCGTACTATTTAGATTTTGGAGGATATGTTGCGAGCTTGTGTCATTGACTTTGGTGGATCATGGTATCAATTCTTGCTGTTAGCATAGTTTGCCTACAACAACAGCTACCAGTCGAGCATTCAGATGGCTCCTTATGAGGCGTTGTATGATAGGCGATGTCGGTTTCCAGTCGGATGGTTTGAGCCGATAGAGGCTAGATTGTTGGGTTCTGAGTTGGTCCAGGATGCCTTGGACAAGGTGAAGATCATTCAGGATAGACTTCGTATAGCTCAGTCCAGGCAAAAGAGTTATGCGGATCGCAGAGTTCGAGATTTGGCTTTCAAGATAGGAGATCAGGTGTTTCTTAAAGTGTCGCCTATGAAAGGCGTGATGAGGTTTGGGAAGAGGGGCAAGTTGAGCCCTAGGTATATTGGTCCATTTGAGATTTTGGATAAGGTAGGAGAGGTGGCCTACAGACTTGCCTTGCCACCGCATTTATCAGCCGTACATCTAGTGTTTCATGTATTTATGCTCCAGAGGTATATTGCAGATCCATCTCATGTTCTTGACTTCAGCGGTGTCCAGTTGGACAAGGGCCTGACTTCTGAGGAGGAGCTGGTAGCCATATTAGCTAGGCAGGTCCGTCAATTGAGATCGAAGAGTTATCCTTCGGTCCGTGTCCAGTGGCGAGGTCAGCCTGCTGAGGCAGCTACTTGGGAGTCCGAGTCCGATATGCGGAACTGTTATCCCCATCTTTTCTCAGACTCACGTATTTTTCTATGTCCGTTCGAGGACGAACGTTTGTTTTAAAGGTGGAGATTGTGATGACCCAAAAGGTTATCCTATGTTAATTTAGCTAAAATCTGTGTTCCGAGGCCCCGAAAGCCTCCGTTAATCTCACCTCGATATGCGTGCGTAGCCTGGGCGTGTATCCGGGAAGCTTTTATGTGAAAACTTGATGAAAAATGGAAATTATAGTAATTAATTGAATATAGTTGACTTTGCTCAACACTTTTGGTAAACAGACCCAGACCCGTGATTCGATGGTCCCGGAGGGTCCGTAGGAAAATATGGGACTTGGACGCGTGCCCGGAATCGAATTCCGAGGTCCCAAGCTCTAGAAATGAATTTTTAAAGAAAATTATTTTCTAAAAATTATAAAGGTTTTTGAAAATGAATTTTGATGTGAAAACCGTGTTACCGGTCCCGTATTATGATTCCGGGGCCCGGAACAGGTTTAATATGTGTTATATGAGTTATCTGTAAATTTTGGTGTAAAACGGACTTGATTTGACGTGTTTCGGATCGAAAATGGAAAAGTTAAAGGTTAATGAGGTTTTGAGGATTTTCATAGATTTTGGTGTTTAATTCATTGATTTTGATGTTATTTTGGTAGTTTTAGTGCTTGAATAAGTCCGTAGGATGATTTGGGAGTCGTGTGTATTCTTGGTTTTGAGCCCCGAGGGCTCGGGTGAGTTTCGGGTAGGCGTCGGGGTGCTAAAGTGATAGAAAAATCTGGTTTTAGTGGCTGTTGCTGGTTTTTCAGGCTTTGCTCTATGCGATCGTGTAGGTCCCTCTGCGATCGCATAGAGATAGGTGAAGAGGGAGGTCAGTTCCTCTATGCGATCGCATAGAGGTATAGGATGTCTGGGCGGGGGCTGGCTAGGTACTCTACGCGATCGCAAGGTCTAGTTCGCGATTGCACAGGGTGGGGTCCTTGGGCTATGCGATCGCAATCACTTCTTCGCGATCGCAGTGCGTGGGAACCAGACTCTCCGCGATCGCAGTGCGTGGGAACTAGACTCTCCGCGATCGCAATTCTGTTCTCGCGATCGCGATGTACATTTTTGCCCAGTTATTTTCTTAAGTCAAAAACAGAATGTTATTTCCGGATTACCACTTCTTCATCAACTCCTTCTTCTCCAAAGCCCCATTGACGACCTCCAAGCTAGTTTCCCTCCATAACCACTTGGGTAAGTGTTCCTAACACCAATTTCTTCTATTTTTCTTCCCTAATCACTAGAATCTAGGTCTAAAAATATGAAATCAAAGTAAAAATTAGGGGTTTTGGGTAATTCAACCTCAATTTGGGTTCGGATTTCAAAACAAATCATATATTTGAACTCGTGGGGGTATGGGTAATCGGATTTTGGTCCGAGCCTCGTGTTTGGACCAAGCGGGCCAGGGGTCGAATTTTGGTATTTTTTGGAAGAATGCCAGGAATTATATATTTAGGCTATGGGATTGTATTAATGAGTCATTATTGATGTTAATAAGTTAATTAGATCTAGATATTGTCGTTTCAGAGTTGAATTTCTTGGACCCGAGGTAAGTGTTTTGACTAGATTTGGTGAGGTAATAGGTATTGTATGCTATGTGCTAAGTGTTTATCATGTTTAATGCATAGGTGAGGTGACGAGTACCTATGCATTGTGTGTCAAGCATGCCCGTGAGTCCATTTTTGATGAAATTCTTATTATTACTTCCATATTCAGTGTATTATGAAATTGTCTCTACTTGGAAGTTGATTGTTGTTGAAAATCCTTGTTGATGAACTTGCGATGTAATGGTTCTATTGAGGACCCAACTATAAAGGATATACGTGAAAAGGTTGGTTATAGCTGAGACCCTTGTCGGACAATTGTTATGATATTGAATGAGATATTCCCCTTGTCGGGTGTTTATGATCTGTATTTCCACTATGCTGCATTCCTTGCCATTTGATATTGTCATTTTTATGGTGAGGAAGAGTGTAAAGCATGAAGGGTGATGTCGTTCCATGATTTACATTGATTACCTCATAAAATTCATAGTGAGGAAGAGAGTAAAAGCACGAAGGTTGATGCCGTGTCATGATCTGTATTGCCTCACATTATACATTGCATTGTGAGGAAGAGAGTAAAAGCACGAAGAATGATGCCGTGCCATGATTTATATTATCTTATATCATACATCGTATTGTGAGGAAGAGAGTAAAAGCACGAAGGGTGATGTCGTGCCATTACATACATTGCTCGTATTTATACTTGTTACGTTAGCATTCTTGTTAATTTGCTCTTTTGTTTTCTCCTATGTGATAATTAATTGTTCTTATCTCTCACTTGTCACCCCCATTAACTTCTCCCGTATCCTATGCTTATCTGTCTATTCCTGCGTTTGTCTGTGATATATCTTGTAGAACTGTACAGGTAGATTATCGTTGTCAAGTCTAGCCTCGTCACTACTTCGGCCGATGTTAGGCTCGACACTTACTCAGTACATGGAGTCGGTTGTACTGATGCTACACTGCACTTCTTATTGTTGTGCAGATTCTGCGATCGGACCCAGTGGACATCGTTGAGGGAGTATCCTTCAGTCCACCTCAGAGACTTCAAGGTATACCCGCTGGCATTCGTGGGCCTTGGAGTCTCTCCTATCATTAGTTCTTTATTCTGTCTCGTCTTTCCTCTAGTCCTCAGAGACAGTTATGTATTTTTCTTTCAGACTTTGTATTTAGCACTCCTATAGATAGTTTGTGAGTTTGTGACTCCCGGTTTTGGGGCTTATGCGACGTATCGTAATTTTTATTCCACTTAGCCTTGAAATTTTATCTATTTCCTTTGTTAAAATTTATAAACTATTTTTCGTTAATTCTGTCAATTCGGTGTTATCATGTTAGTTTAACTGTACACGTTAGCTTGTATAGCGGGTTCAACGTTAGATGTAGTCACGGCCTGAAGGTGGGATTTCGGGTCGTCACAAGAACAATTACTCATGGCTTATTTTGGGGAAAGTTTGACAAGAATTGCTTCCGAGTGGTTCATAGATCAAGACATCTCTCACTGCCACGTTTGGAACGACATGGCTCAAGATTTTGTCCAACAATTTCAGTATAATATTGATATAGTTCTAGACCGCTCCTCTCTTGTCAACATAAATAAGAAACCAACAGAAAGCTTTAGAAAATATGCAACCAAGTGGAGAGAGCAGGCCTTTAGGGTCAAACCACCAATGAAAGAGGCATAAATGATTGACTATTTTCTCCAAGCTCAGGATCCTGATTACCTCCATTACATATTGGCCGCCATTGGTAAACCTTTGGCTGCGACGATTAAGATTGGTGAAATAGTTGAGAATGGCATGAAGTCGGGCAAAATTGTGAGTCAGGCAGCCCTTAAGGCGGCCACGCAAGCAATTCAAAACGGGTCAGGCAGTTTCGGAAATCGAAAAAAGAAAGAGGAAGGATCCATACAGGATGACAATGATGAAGTTTGTCAGGGTCTCAAGGAGATGTTCTACGAGATTAATATAGTTCAAGTTGATGAGGGCCCCAGCCTGCAAGTGTTCAGCTCATTGGTCCAGATACCTCGCTCAACAACTAGGAATCAACTCCTCTTCCCGTCAGGAAGGAGCCTTGGTAGTCTGTTTTGTTGCTTTTTTTGTATTCAGATTATATTAAGGGTTGTAATCTAGATATTTTAGTTTAATTGCTTTGCTTTGATGTTAAACCTTCTACCCTTTTTAAATTCAATGAAACAAAGTTCCATTTTCTTAGTAAAATTCTATCTTTTCCTTTTCCTAATTTTTTTAAATTTCTTATCCTTTTCAGTTTCGTTAATGCTGGCTTTAAAAAATATGACATGCATGCGGAATTCATGCCCAGATCTTAAAAAGCTGTCTAATCTTGAAATAATGCATCAAGAAGTTGAGATTCCGTATCTCCTAATCATCGTTGAAGTAGGGATCGAAGAAACTGATTGGGTCAAGTCTCGATGGGAACAGTTGAGTTTAATTGATGAAAAATGTTTGGCGGCAGTTTGTTTTGGTCAATTATACCAACTAAGAATGGCACGCTCTTACAACAAGAAAGTGCACCCAAGACAATTTGAGGTAGGACAACTTGTTTTGAAACGCATCTTTCCGCACCAGAAAGAAGCGAAAGGAAAGTTCGCCCCGAATTGGCAAGGTCCTTACCTCGTCAAGAAAGTATTGTCAAAGGAGCTCTACACTTGGCAAATATAAAAGGAAAGATGACAGATAGATCCGTCAATGCAGATGCGGTCAAGAGATACTATGTTTTTCATGACTCCGTTGGGGCATTTTTATACTTAGCATTCTCAGGTTGGGATGACGAAAGGCTATCATTCTCGCTACCCAAACACTGGTCAACCCTAGTTAGCCCTTTGAAGCCTTGTTTATATTATTTATTTGTTTTCCCCTCATTTGGAACCAATGTAATTAATCTTTTAAAAGAAAAATAAAAAATATGTATATCAAAAAAAAAAGAAAAAAAAAGAAGAAAAAAGAAAGAAAAATAAAAACATCAAAACAAGTTCATGTAAATTGAACTACGTCCGACCTGATTCCGAAAGGATACGTAGGCAGCCTCACTTTAGGTTCGGTCATACTATAACAAAAATCCACATTTCCCAGTATTCAAAGAAACTGGGGCATGATTTTATTTTATTTTTTGACGGTTTTTCCGTCAAAATGGTTCCAAAAGTTGTAATTCAGTTTAATAGTTCTTTTTACCTTTCCCTTTTAAGACCTTCTGATCAGCTTTCGAGGATGCTAAGTTGGTATATTACGGTGATGCCTCAGCCATTATAAAGATAGAGAAATAAAATGAGAGAGTCTTATTGGTGAAAATCCTCACGGGCACTATAAGGCGACAGTGAGTTGAGAGAAAGGAAAATGAGAGAGGTCAATTGGTGAAAACCCACAAAGGGCATCGTTGATCGATTTAGGCCTACATATATCCCGGCACAAGCATGGTTAAGACAAATAACTCAGTTTCAAAGTGAAGTTTACAATAGATTTTGAGAATTAGACGGTTCAGACGGATCGGGCATCCAATCCAAAGTGCATGTCATGTTCATTGAAGTTAGTATATTCCTCCAGATAAGTCCTTTCTCTTTTTATTTTTCTTCTCTGAAAGGTACACTTCTTGATTAAGTTGTAATACCTATTAGTTCACCTTCTTGTTTTCTTTAGTACTATTCTTTTTTAGTCCTTTTCAATCTAATTTCGTCAAAGCAAAGCGAAGAAAAGGCCGCAAAATTGGTTACAATTTTCCTTGTTATATGAAGCAAACCTTTCTGGGCATGAACAGCATAAGCGAAGGCATAAAGCCATCTTTGATTTTCCCTGAGGATAAAAAGGCTTCAAAGATGGAAAAATGTGTCAAGGGTCAACAAAAGTTACTCAGTTAAAAGTTGTTCTGGGAGCAAGGTTGTTTGCACCATAAATACGAATGGTGATAGGCACAAAATAGTCAGGTTTTGATGTTGAGAAAGAAGATCTCCAGAAAGTAATGACAGAATCTCCCAGCAATTTGTAAGACCATCGACGAGTCAGTGTTTCTAACAAGTGTAATGGATGCAAGGTCAAGTCACCCAGGAAACCAAGGCCACAAACTGACCACCATTTTAAAACTAACAAATTTTTCTTTGTTCAGAACAGGAACAGAACAATGTTAGGAAACAGTTCGTGAAAAGACGAACACCACCAAGTGAAGTTCTCAAATCCTTAGTTTTCTTCTAATATACATGTAATCATGTTATTCTTGGTTTCATTATAGGGAATCAATACCCTATCTTCAACACAGGGTACCACATCCCCTGGTCGCATTACTTTTTGCCTACATAGGGTACGACATTCCCTAGTAGAATCTAAGCGAGCCATGAGCTTCACTTTATTGCCTACATAGGGTACGACATTCCCTAGTAGAATCTAAGTGAGCCATGAGCTTCACTTTATTTCCAACACAGGGTACTACATCCCCTGGTTGCATTTCTTATTTCTAACATAACATTCTCTAGTAGCATCTCGGTGAGCCATGAGCCTCACCTTATTTCCAACACAGGGTACTACATCCCCTGGTTGCATTTCTTATTGCTAACATAGGGTACTACATCCCCTAGTTGAATTTTTTTCCTGCCTACATAGGGTACGACATTCCTTAGTAGAATCTTAGAGAGCCAAAAGCCTCATCTTATTGTCAACACAGGGTACTACATCCCCTGGTCGCATTATTTTCTGCCTACATAGGGTACGACATTCCCTAGTAGCACCACAGAACGCTGCAAGCATTATCTTATTGCCAACACAGGGTACTACATTCCCTGGATGCATCTTATTGCCAACACAGGGTACTACATTCCCTGGCTGCATTTATTTTCTGCCTACATAGGGTACGACATTCCCTAGTAGCATTTCAGAGCGCCACGAGAGTCATTTTGTTGCAAACATAGGGTACGTCATTCCCCAGTATCATCTCAGAGAGCCACGAGCCTCATCTCATTTCCAAACACAGGGAACTACATCCCTAGTTGCATTTTGTTGCCAGCATAGGGTACGACATTCCATAGTAGCATCCTATAGTGCCACGAGCCTCATCTTATCGTCAACACAGGGTACTACATCCCTGGTTGCCTTCATTCTTGTTAACACTAGGTACAACATCCCCTATTATTTATAATTTAAAAAAAAAGAGGTTCAATTCTTTATTCTGCAATAGCAAAGATAGTTTAATGTATATTCAATAACTCACAAAAATTTCCTAGTGCAAACTGGGGCAGAATTTTTTTGTTTGTGATGGCTTGTAGGTTTTTCTAGAAAGCATGGATTGGATGTGCAAAAAAGAAGATTCCAGCTCTTGCCAGAGAAATGGAATGTTTGATCTCAATACCAACCTCAACCAGCTTTGACATAATGTATGCGTAGACACAAGGTCTCAAGATCCATCTTCTCATCATCTGATCAAGGAACAAGCCTGTGAGAGTATTTCATAATCTGTTACATCAAGAGCACCAAGTTTCAGTCTAAAGTCAATATGAGAAACAACTCAAGAATCAAGACAAGACTCCAGAAGGCATTTTGATAGAAATTTTGTAACTCTTAGATTTCAAGGTATGTAATTTTCTTTTAATTTTGATGTAATAGTAGGAACTGTGGATCAGAACCTCGACAGAACTTTGCTCGAATCTCCATCTAAGCATACTCCATTATTCTTCTTCCACTTGAACTACACGTGACCTGATTCCCCTATAACCCAGGATATATAGGCTGCTTAAAATCGAGGCTCGGTCACATGTTTTTCTTTATCTTCTTTTCCTTTTTAAATAATAGTGAGGTCAAAAATCAGTCACCTTGTTCATTTTCTTTGCCTGAAAACTCTTCATGTTTCCAAGCAAAGAGGGGCATGCTGTGAACAACTAAATTTTTACCACACCCAAATTATATATTATTTTAGTGTAAATATTTTATTTTATTTTGTTTTGGGTCTAATCTTGATGTTTAAAAGTATTATATTACTCTTAAAAGATTTTATTCGATTTAATTAGAAAAAAAATTATACTCACATTCTTAAAGTATAGATTTTATTTTTTCTATCCACAATTCTTCATTGATCCACAAGATCTGGATTCCATACTGAGGGTGCACCTTGAACTCTTAGAATTCAATCACCCTGCTCTATGCCAGGTCTTAGAAAGTCTATGTGTCGAGAAGCATGATTCCCCTTTTTATCAAGATGTAAAAAGGGCTTACAAAAAAATATCACAAATACATGTGTGTGTGTGTGTGTGTGTGTCTGTGTATATATGTGAGCACGTGATTTTTTTCCCATCGTATAATCCTACAAAATCTCACTAAATTAATTAATTTTACGGATTTTTGTTGAATTTTAATGCTATTTGCGAGTTTATTTTCACACTGCGTAGCCATAATCCATCATTTAAATCCATAAACAATTTAAAATGGAATGATTAAGCCCGTAACCTTAGTTATCATTTAAATAAATATAAATATTTAATATAAAGTATGTTAATGTTAATTTCTTGATTTAATTATTTCTTTTTAACAAAATTGTGAAATTTGACCTTTAAATGACTAGGAGTAATTAAAATAATATGACTCCTAATTAATTAATTAATTAAACAAAGACTAGGATTAGAATTAATTATTACATTTAGTTTTAACCTTAGGTTAATTTAATTAGTTAAGGTGGGTTTTGATAAAAGTGTTGAATTAAAATGGACCTGGGCTAGGATTGCCCAGGCCCAAGCTGCCATACCAGGATTAGCCCAAGCCAATTACACCCGTTTAGGCCCTGTGACAACCAAACGACCCCGTTTTGCATAGTGAATTTATCCTAGCCGTTGATCTATTTAGATCAAACGGCTGGGAACTGATGATTAATAAACTATATAAGTGTCCTAACTACCCCCACCCTCACCCCATTTTGCCTAAGTATTACATCCCCC
>ML279562.1:130930-146363 GCA_005239495.1 Nicotiana undulata
CTTCTCCCCTCTGTTTCTCACCTCTCTCTAAGGGCCAGTCGTCCCCGCCGTCTCCCACCACGGCTCCACCGGTCCTCCGCCTTGCTCCGCCGGCCGGAAATCGCCACCGGCAGCGGAGCACCACCAATCCGCCCCAAATTTGTACCAAATAACCCTCTCTTTATCCTCAACCACACCCCACCATTGGTTTCCCCAAATAAACACCCAATCTCGAGTATTTTTAGATCTAGGAAATCTGAAAATGTAAATATCCATGTCCGGCCGAATTAAAGATATTTAATAGCTCTCACCTACATGGATCGATAGCTCTCGTCGAGGGCTATTGATTTATGTGGGTTCGAGTCATTCTTAAACCCCGCCGGAATTCGGCCAAGTCCGGCGACCTTCGAGTTTTCCGGCCAAGCCCTTTTAATAGGTATTCTTCCTTCTTTACTACTTCTATACAATATCAAAACAAAAAAAAAATCATGTTAATGACTGGTTTTGTGAATTTCTGTTTAATTAGCTTGTTTTGTTATTTATTTAGTTACTGATTTCCTATTTGTCTCTTGTTTACATTAACATCGTTATTATGCGACCGCGTTAATTATTGTTAGTTCTATTGTTGTCTAGGGTTAGTTTTCTTTTCTCTTTCTCTCTTCGTTACTGATTAGGTCTAGATGTCGTTGCCCTTTTTCATTGTTCATTATTTGTTGTCTGTCCATTGTTCATGTTTGGTTGTTGTGATGAATTCTTCATTTAGTAGTAGGTTCACTTCTGACGATTGTGATTCCTTGCCCTAGATCGTTCATATTGATTGACTTAGTTCAAGAACTTGTTAGGATTTACGGTTACTCGTAGACCTAATCATTTGCTGATGAATTGCTTCTTCATCTATTTAAGCATTATCATAATTCGAGTAGTTAATTAATGGCATGATTAATTAGGCAATTAGTTAATCGTGAACCAGTGTATGGTCATGGACTAATTTAGTTTAATCCTAGCCTAAAGATAAACCTAATTAATGGTAACCTTATAAAAAACATTTGTTTGATAGGTTAACCTAGGTTAAATAACTTCCCTAATTAACCTAGCCTAAGTCCTAAAAGTGCTTCACTTAAGATCAAAATAGGATAATTATTGAGTTAATCATTCAATTAGGATGGAATAGCTAAAGTTAATAAATAACCTAACCTTTTAACCTTGATTAACCTTAAGGGGTAATTCTATGGGGTACTAAAGGTTGGTTTGGGAATTACAATAGAAGAATCTTGGGTGTAACAACCCAGAATTAAGAAGATATCTTGAAATCAGATTTTTAGGGGATAAAACAGTAACTTTAAGAGGGGATGAGGTCTGAAATCAGTAGAATGTTCTAGAAGGAGGTACAGCTTCCCAATAGGATAAGGTTTGACAGTTGTACCTATACTATTTATGGTTTAGGATGAGAAATATGCCAAAGCATATCCCATCCTTGAGCTCCCTATAAGTAGACCCTCTTTTTACATATTAAGGACCTTTTTTTTGGACACTGAAAAATTTCTTTTCTTTAGAGACTGAAATTTTACTGAAAAGTATTACCCCATAAACTCTTTTTCTGAAGATTGAATCCACCATCCTTGCTTACTAAAAAAATCCTCTCCAAAATTATGGAAATGGCTTTGTTTGTTTGATGATTTGATTCGAAGAAAAAAAAAGGTCTTTTGCTTATACTTTCAAACTCTGGGTTGGTTTTCTACTGATGTTACTATTTATCTGGTTGAGCTTGTTGGCTGCTGCTGATCCTGCCTCTTTATTTGCTGTATTGCTGCTACTTGACCTTTATTTGGTCCAGATTTGGATTGATTTTCTCTTCAAACTGTATGTAACTGTTTGATATTATTGAAAAACTCAAAAATGTGAATTTCATGTTTCTCTTTGCTCGAATTTGTCTCATTTTATAGCTGAACGTTTTTGTTATTTATTTGGTATGAAAATTAATATGTTGATAATTAAAAAAAAGGCTGACTATATATGTTAATATTCCTGAAATCTAAATGTATTTATAGCTAAATTTCATCTTTGTGTTTGTTTCTTAGTCCATTAGTAAAGTAAATTGCATTGAGGGAGATGAATTTGACCTTTTCAATGGTCAAATTCACCCTATAATAATGCGTAAAGAGTAGTTTAGCTTGCTAAAAATTCGGAAGAGCCTTAAGGAAGTGAATTCGAACCCACAAAATTGTCGGATTCACTCCTCAATGTGCTAAGAATGGTCAAAGGATTTGACTAAACACTAGCTTAAATGAGGACGACTATCAATAGTCTTAACAAAATAGCTCAATGGATTTGAATCTGACTCCTCCCTATAGTCAGATTTCCCCAAAGGCACATAGAACTATTCTAGTAGTGTTAGAAATTGTATCAAGAGTAAAGTGAACCTGACCTCCTCATGGTCAAAATTCCTTCCATAATGATACACGAAATCCTCTGGTTGGAGGATTTACTGGTATTGCTGTTAGATTAACCAAAGGGATGTCTAGTTAAAAGCAGTGGCTTCGAGTTCTCATTTGGCTTATGAATGGTCTTGTATTTCTTAAGAATTGTAATAGATGTTATTAGTATAAGACTGCACTGGAAAATATGAATCTGACCCAATGGTCAGGTTTATCCGGAACAAAAGTGCTCAAATGTTTGTGAGCGATTGTCTAGTTTCAAAATAACATCAAGAGAACTGGACTTGACCCCTCCCCAATGGGCAGATCCATTCTCTGTTGATATATAAGGGATCAATTTAGTTCAAGACTAGATGGCAACTGCAGGTCTACACAGATGCAACCATCAACTTCTAAATTAATTCTTAGTATTTTCTTTTGTTCTGTTAGAAAGTCTCTTCTAGAGTACGAATGATGTAATAGCTGCAAGTTTATCAGGTCGTGTACATATTTATTTTGGTATTATAATAAATGGGACTGGACATTATGAATCTGATCCTCAAGTTGTCTCTCCTTCCTATTAACGTGACAGCCCAAGAAGTTTTAAATTATTTTTTTGTGATTTTAAACACCCATGTCCTATTTTCTGTTATTTGTTTTTAGTATGGCATGCAACGATTGATAAGAATTTGAGAACACTTTTCTTATTTTGCGCTTCATTAGGTGTAACTTATCTCAAACCCGTTTGATCTTCTTTATATGGGAATATTATGTTCCAAAATAGCATTATTTAGTGGTTAAAAAGATAGTAATTATCCCAATTTGATCCTGATTTTTATGTTAAAGTTGATGGGTAGCTATTCATGCTAGTATCATCGATTAGTCATGCTTGGCTAAATTGTCTAAACCACCTATCTTACAAAATAGCCAGATTAGGATGGTCTAAAGTGATCAAATCGAGCTAAAATTAGGCCATAGCCCAAGTCCATATCTGATTAAGGAACATAAAGTGATTCCCATAATTACCTAAAAATGTCTCTTTAGATTAGTCCCCTATGACTTGACTTAGTAATTCACGTGAGGAATATTGAAACTAAACCCCATATCTGATTTAGGTAACGCTTAGATTTAGACAATAAATCAATTTTCGAAGTATACGTTCTACGTAACTTTGGATGAAAACAACTAAAATATACCTTTTCTCAAAAATTTGTATACGTTTACGTAACAAAAATAACGATTAAGATGAACACTCGTAGAGACATTTTAGGGACGAACTTCTTAAAATTATCGGAATTGTGTACACGCACGCGTGACATGATTCTGGTATCTTTTTCACAACAAAACGAAAATATGCACTCACGCAACTTTATTTATCTCCTTGAATGAGTTCAGTGTCAAGAATTATGTACACATCCGCGTGACATGATTTTAGACACATTTCAAACTCTACGGGTTTTACGCATACGTAACTCGTCTCAAGGCAATTTTTTAAATACTAAAGAATAATAAAAGCGGTAAAAAATATGGAAATGCACTTAGGTATAAAAGTAGTAGTTGAAAAATTTAAGCCAAATTTAATCATTAAGCGACCATGCTAGAACCACGGAACTCGGGAATGCCTAACACCTTCTTCCGGGTTAACAGAATTCCTTACCCGGATTTCTAATTCGCAGACAATTTAAACAGAGTCAAAACTTCCTCGATTTGGGATTTAAAATAAACCGGTGACTTGGGACACCATAAATTATACCAAGTGGCGACTCTGATTAAATAAATAATCCCATTTTGATTATTGACACTTTACTTGGAAAAACTCCCTTATTACCCTTCCGGGGGTAGGAAAAGGGAGGTGTGACAGCTCTGGCGACTCTGCTGGGGACGGATCCAGAATCTCTGGTTCAGGTTCTTGAATTCGAGCTTGTTAAAGTGATTTTACTTGGCTTTATTAATTGTGATATTACTGTATTTTGTGTGATCAATGTGCTAAATGTTATTTACCGCTTTGATATTTATTTGAACTGTATTTAAACTGCCTTCTTACGCCTCCCTTCTGAGTCTTCTAAAAATTGGTGCACACGTTCGCATGGCCCGCCTTTCTATTAGAGGTCATACCAAGTAAGAAATACGGGGATGGACTAGCCACTAGACCGGATAGCCTTTCGTGCTACCGGTACATCGCTCCCACCCCGACTCGAGTTGTCCGCTCGGGTAGCCAAGGTCTAGAACAAAAAAACCCAGGTTTAAACCTACAATGACAAAACCTCATGCCGGATCCCTAGTAGGAACGATTATCTGCATCACATGTATTCTTGACTTAGGGGACTCAACACGGGCGTTGGGTCCGTCTAGGACAGGTGTACCCGAAACAAAAAGGACCATCGTGATGCATCCTACCTGCTATCTGCACATTATTTGTCTCGGCTTGTGTGTTGACCGGCTAAGGAAAGAAAAAAAAATTAAAAAAAAAAACCAAGAGTGAGGTAGAATAAAAAAATCACCCTGGTTCGAAAACCCTGATATTTGGAAAATACCTCGAAACTCTGTTAAAATTTTGAAAAAAAAGAAATAGAAAATGAATTTCAAAATAAGTTAATATCTTGTTTCCCCGGTTCCGTCAAACTGGCAGAACTACGCGGGTCTGATTCTCACCGGATATGAGATATGTAGGAAAACCTCATCGGTTCCGGCCCCTATTTAAGAAAATTTCAAATAAAAAATAAGAAAATTTTTATACCAAAATATATTTTATTTGTAAGAGTCTTTCGTTAGAAAAAGAAAACAAATGAAATCAAAATCCGAAAAATATTTTCTACCTTTTTCTTAGAAGTCTTTTTCCCAATTTTCAAAAATCCAAAAATATTTTCCTTACTTACCTTTTTAGAAAAGTCTTTCTTTGAGACCCATACTTTTTTTTAAAAAAATCCCAAAACAAATACATATATTTTCTACCTGTTTTTAGAAGTCTTTTCCCACAAAAATCAAAAAATATAAAAAAATATAAAAAATCCAAAAAAGGATATTTTCTTTCTTCTTTAAAGTTTTTCTTTCAAAAAAGTTTGAAAAAAATAAAAACAAAAATAAAACCAAATTCAAAATTCAAAAATATTTTCATTTTTCTTTCGAAAATTGAATAAAAAAAATTTCAAGTTTCAAAAATATTTTCTTTTCCTTTAAAAGTATTTCTTTCATAAATTCAAAATTAAAGTCTATAAATCCAAAAATATTTCCTTAAAAAAAAAATCTGAATCCAAAAATATTTTCTTTCTTCTTTTTAAGTCTTTGTTTAAAAAACAAAAAAAAAACAAAAATTCAAAAAAAAAAAAGAGTTAGGTTATTCACTCTATTTTGCATCTTCCTGAACTACGTAATGATCTGATTAATGCGGAGCCATGATACGTAGGCAATCCCTATAGGATTCGATCATAGCCATAAAATGAAAAAAAGGAAAAAGAGAGAAAAATCAGAGTGAGAATGAAAATTATGAAAATCGAGTGGAAAGAAATAATGGCAAAACAAGAGAGGAAAAACAAGTGCAAAATAAGAGGCAACAAAAATAGTGATTGGGAAAGGTTTTGGAGTGAAAGGAAAAAGAGAGAGAATTGGAAAGCGCAAACGCGAATAGTTAGCTAAAAGACGGGATGAAGCATGCAACCGTGCAAATGCATGACTAGAAACTTTAACTGTCTAGGTGTATTGCATCCCAAATGTGCGGTTTCCTATCTTTAAATCTTTTAACGCTGACAAGTTTGTTGTTATTAATGAATTCAGGCAGGTGGTTAGTTTGTTTGGCATTCTGGCAACCCACCCGTACAACACCAGGTCTAAAGATAAGTTGATCATGGCTGGCAAAGAGTTGGATGCAAGTGTTATTGATCCGTCAAGGGAGGGAGAGTAGTCTGATGCTAATCTGAAAGAGGAGTTACACAAGTTGAAACACCAAATGGCAGAAATGTACCAAGCATGGATGAAGGGGCATCCACCACCATCATATCCCGCCAATCTTGCTTTCGTCCCGCCACTAGACCAACCCCAAGAACCTCACACTATTGACTCATCTCCGCAATATCCACCAGGCTTCCCCCATTACCACCATTATCAGGGCACCACTTCCCAAACCACACAAGCACCATCAGCCAAACCAATCCCATACCCCCCTCCCCAGCCACCCCTGTTTTTGTAGCACCCCCGCCCGCTACACTCCATCGATCCTCCAGTGAGCCATTATTCCATACCCAAGATAATCAATACTATCCTCCAGAGCCTACTTTCAAAGCCCCAGACCATTACTCCTACATTCCTCGTTTCGACCTCCCTGTTGAGACTGAGAAATTACCTAAAAACCTAGAGCAGGAGGAGATGTTCAGGAAGGTAAGAAGCTTCTAACAATCGTTCAGAAACATGCAGGGATTGGGAGGCCAGGTGAGCGTAGCCTACAAAGATTCATGTCTCTTTCCTGATGTTCAGCTACCTGTGGGATTCAAATTTCCTAAATTTGACCTATATGATGGGCATGGAGACCCGGTGGCCCATTTGAGGGGATTCTGCAGTAAAATGAGAGGAGCCGGTGGGAAAGATGAACTATTGATGGCATACTTTAGTCAGAGTGAAGGTGGTGTGGCATTGGAGTGGTACACTCGTCAGGATCACGGCAGATGGTATACTTGGGATAATTTGGCCCAAGCATTCGCTCGTCATTTCCAATACAACATCGATATTGTTCTAGACCGTTTGTCTTTGACTAAGATTGAGAAGAAGCCTAGTGAAAGTTTCAGAGAATACGGTTTTCGCTGGAGAGAACAAGCGGCAAGAGTTAACCCCCCGATGGAGGAAAACGAAATGGTGGAGTACTTTTTGCAGGCACTGGAGCCTACTTACTTTGGCCATCTGATATCGGCCATAGGCAAGTCTTTCAACGAGGTAGTAAAGATGGGTGGCATGGTGGAAGAAGGGCTTAAATCAAGCAAAATCATGAGCTACTCAGCCATCAAAGCAACCACCCAAGCCATTCAGAATGGTACCGGGGGAGTGATTGGAAAGAAGAAGAAAGAAGATGTGGCAACAGTTGATTCAGGATCATGGTTTGGACCGAGGGGCCCATCACCCCATTATACCCAGCCTCGACCCAATAACCAAGCCTATCCCCAAAATTCATATAATCCACCCCAACACTACTTCCCATCACCAGACCCTCAAATTTCTGTCCACCACGCCCAGTCATATGCTCAACCTCCTTCTTATTCACAATGGCATGCCCCAACCCCACAAAACACCTACCCAGCTCCGCAAAATGCTTACCCACCCCAGCAAACCTACCGAAACCCTGTTGGTCCGAGTTTCCGGCCCAAACCAGTGTTCATAAATGAGAGGTTGCAGCGGAAAAAAAAAAATTCACCCCGTTGGGGGAATCTTATACCAGTTTATTCTAGAGATTGAGACAATTCGATGTGTTGAGGCCAATTGAGTCGAAACTACCAAACCCTCCTCCAAAGAATCTTGATTACTCCGTGAGTTGTGCATATTGTTCCGGTACTCCGGGACATGATACGGAGAAGTGTTGGCACCTAAAAAATGCCATCCAGGAGCTCATCGACACAAACCAAATTGTAGTCCAAACCCCGGAGACACCCAACATCAATCAGAATCCATTGCCAACCCATGATGAAATAAACATGATCGAGATATTGCATAAGGGGGAACCCAAGAAGCCTTCACAATCCGTCATGATGATTCGGTCTAGTGAGGTCAAACCAGTCAGAAAACCAATGGTTGAAAGATCGGTGAGCGAATTGAACACGACAAACGGTGGCCCGTCTGTGGTAATTGAGAAAAGATCCCCAAGTAATGTTGTAGCAAAGCAAGATAAGTCAAAGGTGGTCGTGCCAGGGTTGGCGAGTAAGCCTATCATAATTGTGGAGGGTGCTCGTACGGACCATATCATCATCAAGCATGTAACCCAGTTGCCGGTAGTCAACACCAAGGCTATCCCATGGAGCTACGAACGGGTGACAGTGACCTATAAGGGAAAGGAAGTGAAATAAGAAGTAAATGAGGCACAGGGATTAACTCGTTCGGGGAGATGCTTTGCCCCGGAAGAGCTAAGGAAAGCTAAAACATCCAGAGACAACCCAGCCCTAGTAAAGAAAGCAGTTAGTGAAGAAGAAGCGGAGGAGTTTTTGAGAAAAATGAAGGTACAAGATTACTCCATCGTAGAGCAAATGAAAAAGACGCCCGCTCAGATTTCCTTGCTATCGTTATTGATCCATTCAGACGAGCATCGTCGGGCCCTGATGAAAGTTCTGAATGAGGCTCATGTCCCCGACAAAATCTCAGTGAACCATATGGAAAAGATCGCCAACAAAATATTTGAGGTAAATAGGATCACCTTCTCTGATGACGAGTTGCCCGTGGAAGGTACTGAACAAAACAAAGCTCTCTATCTTACGGTAAAATGTGAAGATTCTTTGGTAACTAGGGTATTAGTTGACAATGGATCCAGTGCAAACATTTGCCCCTTCTCTACTCTGAACAAGTCAAAAGTTGATGATGAGAGGATTCACAAGAACAGCATATGTGTCCGAGGTTTTGACGGTGGAGGAAAAGACTCGGTTGGTGATATAGTGCTTGAGCTGACAATAGGACCGGTGGAGTTCACCATGGAATTCCAGGTATTGGACGTGGCCGTCTCTTAGAATTTACTGTTAGGTCGGCCGTGGATACACGCCGCCAAAGCAGTCCCGTCCTCCTTGCACCAGATGGTCAAGTTCGAGTGGGACAGGCAGGAGATCGTCGTGCATGGTGAGGAGAATTTATGTGTTCACAGTGATGTCTTTGTTCCGTTTACTGAGGCCGAAGATGAGAAAGGGCCTTGGGTCTATCAAGTTTCTGAAACAGTGCCGGTCGAGAAGATTTCGAAAGGGAAGTGTGTTCCAACTCCAAGGATAGCCTCTGCATCCGTCATGGTGGCCTCTGAAATGTTGAAAAATGGCTTTGTGCCAGGTAAAGGTTTGGGTGCATCCTTGCAGGGTGTCGTAAAGCCAGTGTCCCTCCCTGAGAATTTGGGTATGTTCAGTCTTGGATTCAAACCCACAGTGGCAGAAGTGAAAAGGGCTAAACGCGTGAAACAGAAGGCGTGGGCACTTCCGAAGCCTATCCCGCGTCTCTCCAGGTCTTTTATTAAGCCCGGTGCTAGGAAACGCACAATGTCAACAGTTCCAAATCCTATGGTTGACGTTTATGAGGAATTAATTGAAAGGTTCCATAGGTTGTTTGATGATGTGAACATGGTAGAAGTCGGAGGAGGGTCTAGCAAAGCGGACGTGCAGTTCGTCGGGCCGAATGTAAAGCTTAACAATTGGAAGGCAACTCCTCTCCCTACTCGGAAGGAGTCTTGGTAGTTTGTCTTGGTTTCCTTTTTTTGGGTTATTCCAGGGTTGTGACCCTGATTTTTATTTTTCGTTTGCTGATGTACAAACCCTGTTATCCTTTATTTTCAATGAAATGCAATTTCCTTTTTTTCATATTTCCTGATAGCTCTTATTTTTGTTTTCTTTTATTTTTGTACAATTCTTTTTATGCTGGTTTCAATGACATGACATGCATGAGGAATCTTCTGCCCAGTCTTAAAATTCAATCCAATTCTGAAATAATAATCCAAGAAATAGAGTGTGATGATGAAACAGAATATGATGAGGATGAGGCATTTGAGGAAATTAGTAAGGAACTAAATCATTTTGAAGAAAAACCCAAGCCTAATCTGAATGAAACGGAAGCAATCAATTTAGGATATCCAGATAATCTCAGAGAAACCAAGATAAGTGTCCATCTCGAGCCACAAATCAGGGAAGAATTAATCAAAGCATTGTTTGAATATAAGGATATTTTTGCATGGTCGTATGATGACATGCCAGGCTTGAGTACCGATTTGGTGGTCCACAAGTTGCCAATTGACCCAGCATTCCCTCCCGTCAAGCAGAAGCTGAGAAAGTTCAAAACTGATATGAGTGTGAAGATTAAGGAAGAAATCACGAAGCAGTTAGACGCAAAGGTCATTCGAGTCACGCGATATCCTACTTGGTTAGCTAATGTTGTGCCAAAGAAGAACGACAAGACCAGGGTGTGCGTTGATTACCGTGATCTCAACAAAGCCAGTACAAAGGATAATTTTCCATTACCAAATATCCACATTCTGATAGAAAAATGTGCCAAGCACGAGATCGGGTCTTTTGTGGATTGTTATGCGGGATACCACCAGATTTTGATGGATGAGGAGGATGCAGAAAAGAGAGCATTCGTTACTCCATGGGGAACTTATTACTACCGGGTAATGCCTTTTGGTTTGAAAAATGCTGGGGCAACTTACATGAGGGAAATGACTACTGTGTTCCATGACATGATACACAAGGAGATTGAGGTTTATGTGGATGATGTGATCATAAAGTCAAAGCAACAGGCCGACCATGTCGGAGATTTGAGAAAGTTTTTCCAAAGGCTTCGTAGGTACAATCTTAAGTTTAACCCTGCCAAGTGTGCATTTGGTGTTCCATCCGAAAAGTTGTTGGGATTCATAGTCAATCGTCGAGGTATTGAGTTGGACCCGTCAAAGATCAAATCTATCCAAGATTTGCCACCTCCAAGGAACAAGACTGAGGTGATGAGTTTGCTCGGGCATTTAAACTACATCAACAGATTTATTGCTCAACTAACGACAACTTGTGAGCCCATCTTTAAGTTGCTGAAGAAGGAAGTTGCGGTCGAATGAACTGATGAGTGCCAGGAGGCGTTCGATAAAATCAAGGGGTACTTGTCAAACCCACCTGTGTTGGTCCCTCCGGAACCCGGGAGGCCTTTAATTCTTTATCTAACGGTCTTGGACAAATCGTTTGGCTGTGTGTTGGGTCAACATGACATCACAGGCAGGAAGGAGCAAGCCATCTATTATCTCAGCAAGAAATTCACATCCTATGAGGTTAAGTACACTCCCCTTGAAAGGACATGTTGTGCCCTGACTTGGGTAGCACAAAATTTGAAGCATTATCTGTCGTCCTACACTACTTATCTCATATCTCTCTTGGATCCTCTAAAGTATATATTTCAGAAGCCTATGCCCACAGGAAGACTTGCGAAGTGGAAGATTTTGCTCACAGATTTTGACATTGTCTACGTGACTCGGACCGCGATGAAAGCCCAAGCATTGGCCGATCACTTGGCCGAGAACCCGGTCGACGAAGAGTATGAACCATTGCGAACTTATCTTCCGGATGAAGAGGTGATGCATATCGACGAGGTGGAGCAGGTTGAAAGACCAGGTTGGAAACTTTTCTTTGATGGAGCCGCCAACATGAAAGGTGTCGGAATAGGTGCAGTACTCATATCGGAAACAGGGCATCACTACCCTGTTACGGCTCAACTTCGTTTCTATTGTACCAACAACATGGATGAGTACGAGGCATGCATTTTGGAATTAAGGTTAGCTGTAGACATGGGAGTCCAGGAAGTTTTGGTCTTGGAAGACTCGGACCTCCTGGTACACCAGATTCAAGGAGAATGGGAGACACGGGATTTAAAGCTCATACCGTATCGACAATGTTTGCATGATCTTTGTCAGCGGTTTCAATCAATAGAGTTCAGGCATATTCCAAGGATCCATAATGAGGTTACCGATGCTTTGGCTACCTTGGCGTCAATGTTGAACCACCCGAACAAAGCTTATGTCGACCCTCTGCATATTCAAGTTCGGGACCAGCATGCTTACTGTAATGTGATTGAAGAGGAACTCGACGGTGAACCATGGTTCCATGACATTAGGGAGTACATCAGGATGGGGGTATATTCGGTTCAAGCCACAAGTGATCAAAAGAGAACAATCCGACGTTTGGCTAGTGGATTTTTCTTGAGCAGGGGTGTTTTGTACAAAAGAACTCCAGATCTTGGGCTATTGAGATGCATCGATGCTAAGCAAGCCATGACTATCATGACCGAGGTACATTCCGGAGTTTGCGGGCCGCATATGAGCGGGTATGTTCTGGAAAAGAAGATTTTTCGGGCAGGGTATTATTGGCTCACCATGGAATGAGATTGCATCAGATTCGTGTGCAAGAGTCATCAATGCCAAGTACATGGAGACTTGATTCACTCTCCACCATCTGAGTTGCACACAATGTCCGCACTGTGGCCCTTTGTTGCTTGGGGCATGGATGTCATTGGACCAATTGAGCCCGCGGCATCAAACGGGCACAGGTTCATTTTGGTGACCATTGACTATTTCACTAAGTAGGTCGAAGCTAAAACGTTCAAATCTGTGACCAAGAGGGCAGTGGTCGACTTTGTTCATTCAAATATCATTTGTCGATTCGGAATCCCCAAAGTAATCATCATAGACAATGGTGCTAATCTTAACAGTCGTTCGATGAAAGAAGTGTGCCAACAGTTCAAGATTACGCATCGAACTTCCACTCTGTATCGCCCCAAAGCAAATGGAGTTGTTGAGGCAGCCAACAAGAACATAAAGAAAATACTTCGAAAAATGGTGCATGGTTCCAGGCAATGGCATGAGAAGTTGCCTTTTGCTTTGTTAGGTTATCGCACTACTGTTCGCACTTCAGTAGGTGCAACTCCTTATTCATTGGTATATGGTACCAAAGCAGTGATACCCGCGGAAGTTGAAATTCCATCTCTTCGGATTGTTGCTGAAGCCGAAATCGGTGATGATGAATGGGTCAAAGCCCGTTTGGAGCAATTGAGTCTGATTGACGAAAAAAAATTGGCAGCAGTGTGTCATGGCCATTTGTATCAAAAGAGAATGGCAAAGGCATACAACAAAAAGGTGCATCCCTGGAAATTTGAGGTAGGTTAGCAAGTATTGAAACGCCTCCTTCCACATCAAGTTGAAGCAAAAGGCAAGTTCGCCTCAAATTGGCAAGGGCCGCTCATCGTAACGAGAGTGTCATCCAATTGTGCTTTGTATTTAACAGATACAGAAGGCAAATGTGTAGATATGGCCATCAATTCTGATGCAGTCAAAAGATATTATGTATGATTTCTCTGGTTTAAATTGTGTTTGTTTGTACTTGGCATGTTTGAAGATTGGAATGACGAAGGTATTTTATTATGCTATCTAAACACTTCACCCTTTGTTACCCCTTTGAGCCTTATTTATTTTCTTTCATACCCCTCTTCTGGAATCAGTAGCAAAGTTCAAAAACATGGACACAAAGTTAAATAAAGAAGGAAAAGAAGAAAAGAAAAAGAAAGAGTGAAAAAAAAAGAGAAAGAAGAAAAAAAAAGAAAAAAGAAAAGTAATAACAACAAAGAAATTCCTCGTGAACTACGCTTGACCTGATTCCTTTTAAGGATACGTAGGAAGCCTCACAGTTCGGTCCCATCCAAATAAAAATTCAAAAGCCCCAGACAAAGAAACTGGGGCAGAAGTTGTGGCTATATAAAAGATCTGATTCCAAAAGTTGTAATTGTGAACCCACTCAATTTGTTTTGAGCATTTATCCTTTCTTTCTAACCCCATCCAAAAGCCTGCATTACGGTCCAGAGAAAGACCTTCCGACCAATGTTTGAGAGTGCCAAGTCAATCGAGGCAGAGATATGATTCACACCAGGGGCAACACTATGTGCCATACAAAGAAAGACAAATAAATGAGAGAGTCTTATTAGTGAAAACCCTCAGGGGCACCGTAAGGCGATGGTAAGCTGAGAGAAATTAAAAATGAGAGAGTCTTATTGGTGAAAACTTTCACGGGCACCGTAAGTCACCGTAGAGCGACAGTGAGTTGAGAGATGAACAAATGAGAGAGGTATGTTGGTGAAAACCCTTCAGGGCACCGCAAACCGAGCAAGGTCAGCGACTTGGCAAAGAGATTGGGTTATGGAGGTCCCGGGCATGAGATATGATAACTGAAAGTTGATTGGTTGAACATGCTGGGCTGATTAATCCGAAATGCATGTCATGATCATTGGTGCCAGTTGCCTCGCCCAGATAAGTCTCTTTTCCTTTTTCTCCCACAAATAAGTCATCATGTTTTGAATTTTCTTCTTTATTCCTAATTCTCCAAGTCATTGCATTTCATTTCTTTTGGGATTATTTTCTTTAAGGCTTTACCAATGTCAGCAGTGTTTAAGCAAGTAAAAGAAGGATTCCAAAGCTTACTACCAGCTTCCGAAATTGCACGAAGCAAAGTGCGGCCAAAGCATACCAGAAATAGCACAATGCAAAAAAAATGGAAATAAGGTGTTAGTGAAAGTTCAAGTGGTCGAGTGGTTTGTGAATGTTGTGGAAGATGCAGAGGTTCAAATGGGAAGGACAGAAATATAAAACAACGGTTTGAGCAAAGGTCATTCGGGTCTTTCAAGGTCATATTGTTGAAATTCAGCCAGTTAGAACAAAGCGCGGCAGTGGGAAGGCCATCCTCAGCAAGAATGCCACAAACTAACCACCACATTTTTCAAACTGATAAAGTTTTCTTTGACTGAAACAGGGGCAGGAAATCTCGTTTGTTCCAGAGGAACCCTCAGTAAGGAAAGCATGCACCTGACAGGTTTGACCGTGAATTCTCAGGACCCTCCTGGATAATGGGATTTGATTTCAAATATTCAAAGATTTAGGTTTAAATTTTCAGAACCTTCCTATAAAATGGAACTTAGTTAAATTCAAAACATCCATGACTAACAAGATCTAGCATAAGCTATACTTTGAGGAAATATAGTTAGCTTTAAAGTTTTCATTCTTAAGATGAGATTCAATTTGAAATTTTCAGGACCCTCTCGGATAATAGGATTTAGTTTAAATTCTTAGAGATTTTGGGTAACATGATTCGATTAACACTCACAGATGAGCCCAGATACCAAACTGGGGCAGCAAGTTTTCTTTGTTTTGTCTGTTTTGTTGTGATTGCAGTCACCCACCGGGAGAACAGGGTCAACTTTCGGTTTACATTTTCAAGTTCAAGAGGCATCAGGAGCCCGCCTGGAAAACAGGGTCAGTGTTCAACTTTCAATTTCCTAGTTCAAGAAGCATCAGGCGCCCACCT